>JAFLJL010000425.1:5333-15333 GCA_018398815.1 Conus ventricosus | reverse complement strand
GGTAAGACTGAGTCCCCCCCCCCCCCCCCATCCCCACGCCGCCCCTCAGTGGCAGGGTAAGACTGACTCCCCCCCCCCCCCCCCATCCCCACGCCTGCCCCTCAGAGCCAGGGTAAACTGCTCCCCCCTCCCCCCCATCCCCAACGCCTCCCCTCAGTGCCAGGGTAAGACTGAGCCCCCCCCCCCCTCCCCCCCCTATCCCCACGCCTGCCCCTCAGTGCCAGGGTAAGACTGAGCCCCCCCCCCTTTCCCCAACGCCTTGCCCCCAGTGCCAGGGTAAGACTGACGCCCCCCACCCACCCCCATCCCCACGCCGCCCCTCGGGTGCCAGGTAAGACCGATCCCCCCCCCCCTTTCCCCACGCCGCCCCCTCAGTGCCAGGTAAGACTGAGTCCCCCCCCCCCACCCCCACATCCCCACGCCTGCCCTCAGTGCCAGGGTCAGACTGACTCCCCCCCCCCCATCCCCACCCGCCCTTCATGCCAGGAAGACGACCCCCCCCCATCCCCCCCCCATCCCCACGCCTGCCCCTCAGTGCCAGAGTAAGACTGACTCCCTAAATTTCCCCCCCCCCCCCCCCCCCATCC
Source organism: Conus ventricosus (assembly GCA_018398815.1). Taxonomy (NCBI): domain Eukaryota; kingdom Metazoa; phylum Mollusca; class Gastropoda; order Neogastropoda; family Conidae; genus Conus; species Conus ventricosus. The sequence continues at coordinate 14,746 of JAFLJL010000425.1, read as the reverse complement.
CCCACGCCGCCCCTCATGCCAGGGTAAGACTTAAACTCCCCCCCACCCCCCCACCCCACCCCGCCCCCCCTCAGTGCCAGGGAAAACTGAATCCCCCCCCCCCCCCCCCCCCCTCCCCAGCCTGCCCCTCATGTCAGGGTAAACATCCCCCACCCCCAAACCCCCCCACCCCCACCCTGCCCCTCAGTGCCAGGGTAAGACTCCCCCCCCCCCCCACCCCACGCCTTTGCCCCTCATGCCAGGTAAGACTGAGTCCCCCCCCCCCCCTCCCCCCCACCCTGCCCCTCATGCCGGGGTAAGACTGATCGACCCCCCCCACCCCACCCCCCACCCCTGCCCCCCAGGCCAGGGATTTTTTTCCCCCCCCCCCCCCCACCCACGCCTCCCCCCTCGGGGTTGGGGGGGGGTGGGGGGGGGGATAAAGGGTTTTTATTTTTAAGGGTTTTTATTATTTTTCTGTTTTAATTTAGGGGGATTGAGGTAAAGGGGGGGGGAAAAGGGAAAATTTGAAAATGTGGGGGTGTGTGGGTGTTGGTGTGGGTGTGTGTGTTTGGTGTGTTGTGGGTGGTGTGTTGTGTGTGTTTGTGTGTGTGGTGTGTGTGTGGTGGTGGTGTGGGGGGTGTGTGACCGCCAAAAAACCACACCCACACACCAAAAAAAAAACACACACACACACACACAAACTCCTGTACCACGACCCGCCCACACTGCACATTGACCAGTCGCTCACAGCCACACACTTGCACTGGACCATCTGCTCACACCCACCAATAAAAGTGACCAGTCTGACCACACCCACACATGCACGTGACCTTTGACTCACCCCACAAAATGCACATGACCAGCTGCTCACGCCCACACATGCACGTGACCAGTCGACTCACACCCACACAGACTGTGACCACAGGCCCCACATGCACTGGCCCCACAGTGCCACACACAGACGGAAAACAGGGCCCACACCATACACTTGAACCACATGACCACACACAGCACTGTGCCCAAAACCCCAGAAATAGGGGAAAAGAGGCGTACAACAAAAACATCGTACATTTTGTTGTTGTAACATCAAAGTTTGTATCGAAGTTAACAATACACTATCAAATACAGAGGGAGAAGAAGAGAGGAGAAGGGGAAAAAGAGGAGAGAGAGAAAAGAGGGGAAGAGAGAAGAAGAGAGGAGACTTGGACACTTTAATTTTTATTGCATTACAAAGAGGTTTTTGAAAGGGGGGAAAGGGTAACAACAATAACATTTCCCTTTTTCTTTCCTGAAAACAATAGTACATTTTTTTTTCCAGGGTGTATAAAATCAAGGTTAACAAAAACAAAATATATTGAACGTTTCCGTTGCCCTCAGCACAGGAGTAAGCGTGAGGTGAAAAAAAATCTTAAGACTGACTCGCCACCACTCAATAAATGATGACTTTGTACTTTCTGACTTTCCCTCGTGAATGATATATTTTCTATCTTTTTAATGCATTATTTTTTAAATTTCACTATCCTTCATTGTCTAATTTTAAATGCTTCCGCAATGAATTTCGCAATGATTTAATTAAAATGCACACTGTCACTTTTGCACTCGGATTCATACGATTTACTCCATACGCACACGAAAACCTTCCAAAAACCGGCGAACTACCAAATGTTTTTTTTCTCCCCCTCCCTTTGGGGGAAAACACTTTACTAAATACATCAACCCTTTAAAAACAAATTTTTACAGGTACACTTTTTCCACTGAGAGGCAAATAACTCCCAAAAGACTTCAAAAAGCCGGCCCCCCACAAAACTTTGGCCCCCACAAACCCGACCAGGAAAATAAATGATTCTCTCCTCCTTGATGCACCTTACCGAATTACGCTGCCTCATCCTTTCGGGATTCCCTGTCTCTTAGACATCATCTCGCCCCCCTTTTTCCCCCTCTGGAGATATGATTTCCCGATCCTCTCCCCGATTTCTTGCCCCTGGGAGATGATTTTTCCAATCCTCTCCTCGTTTTCTCCTGTCCCGGGGAGAGATACGGCCCCCACTCCTCCCCCTGGACCCTTAAATTCCGGGGGGCTCCCTACCGGGTGTTCCCACCCATGGGCCATCTTCAACCCCCTCCGGGGTGAAAGGTAAAGGGGGAAGGGTAAAAAGGGTGAGGGTGAAGGGCTAAACACGAAAGGTTCGGAAAGTAACCTTTAAATTTAAATATGAATTCTTTCTTTTTCTTTTCCTTAATTTTTCCCCTGTATTTTCCCCCAAATTATCGCCACCGGTAATGAGGGTCAGCAGGAGGCCCAACGTCCTACGGGTTGAGTCTCTAGGCCATCTGCTGGGTTAAAAAAATTTCTTTTTCCTCCCCTAGGAGGATATTTCGTGTTCAAAAACAAAAGCACCTTACCGCCTTGTTAAACAAATTCTCAGGGGTATTTAACCCAAGACCACGTTTGTTCTTTACGAGTCATACCACAATTATTTGGGGGGCCCGTAACTATAAACCCACTAAATACCCTTTTTCTAGTAGGGCAGGGGGGAAATGATTCATATTACAACTACTGTGAGGAGCGTACATGCCTTGATGTGAGGCTAGTCACAGAACCCCCACCCTGGATGAAAAAATTTTTCAAAAAATTTTTTTAAAGGGTAGCAACTCACTTAAAAATCTTCAGTGAATCTCAAAATGGTAACCATCACACGATTCACCAAATTAATAATCAACTTTGAAAAATTCACATGATCCACCAAAAAAGATATTTCAAACTTTCTCTTTTCTAAAAAAAAAATTCATAATTGATCACCATACTTCAAAAAAATACATTTACAAATTACATTGATAAAAAAAATAGGGAATTAAAATTAAAAGTACAAATTGTGTTTTATTTTAAAGGGGTTTAAGAAAATTTTTTTCCCTGTTTTTGTTAATCATATTTTCAAAACCCTCTGAAAAAAGAATATTTCCAAGTGTAAATTTTTAAATGACAGAAAAAAATAAAATTTTTAAAAATATTTTTTTCCCCAGAAATGTTATTCCATTGAAAAGTACATTTTCCCCTTTGCTGACAGGAAAAATGAAAACAATGGTTTGTCTAATTGCACAATAAAAACAGTGTATTAATTTCTAAAGGGAAATTTGCTCACACCAACATATAATTCATTTTCCAAGAAAGTTAACAAAATGTATTGATGTTTTTTTATTGTTTACAAAAAGAATAAAGCAAAGAAAGATATGTAAACTCATCATCAATGTTTTTCTTGTAAAAAAATAAGTAAACTCAACAGCAAATTATGAAAATACCACTTGTTTTAAATCGCCCGTAGATACAAGCACTGTCAAATGCGCACACCACAATCATAAGAAAGACAAAAAACAGAAGTTTTTCTTTTAAAAACAGTTCATTTGTCCTGAATATTCATACCGTGACAAAAAATCCCCATGAATTTTGTGTTCCAGGACGGGTTAAGGGTTTTTAAATTTGGGAAATTTCCCTTTTGGGTAATATACTTTCACAAAATAATTTCCCTCTGAGAGCTGAAAGAAGTTCTTCAAGTTGGGATGGGCTCGGCATCGAAACAGTGATTTTTTTAAATTTTCCCTGCATCGATGCAGAAACGCCCCGTCCATCGGGTTTTCCCCCAAAAAAAACTGGTGAGCTGACGGAGACGTGAAGGTTCTAGACCTTTAAACCCAGCTCACTTTGATTTTTTTTCAAACCCCTTTTTTTTTTGAAATGGGGGGGGGATGGTCTGGTTCGCAGGTTTTCAGTATTTAAACTGAATCTATGGGGTTAAATCCAGTCACTGTACCTGGGGTATCTTTCAAAAACACCCTGAAAGCTTTCAAAATTTTTCTTTGAGCTGTTCTTTTTTGACTTGAGACAAATCATTCGACAAACACAATCATGGGTTTCATTTGATAGAAAAATGGAAGGGGTACAACATCATCGCACTGGTAGTGTTAACACCCTACTTTTGGGCTGTTTTCTAACCTTTGATCTGTCCCGTAGAAAATTGGGTACAAATTATCACTGAATACCGTATGTTCAAAATAGTTTCGAATGGGACAACCACAAAACTGCGGGGTTGATGGCAAATTTGTACGTTCAACATACTTCTTAAATGTTACATGAATACCTTCTGTGTTTCCATTTTGATTTTAAAAATTTACTGCAGAAATTTTTTTCGCCCACCTGAAAAGGACCTTCCACATAACACAAGCTTGTTTTGTTACGTGAGTAATCAAGGATTTATCCCCCTACACTAAAGGGAACGGCCTTTGCTTTTCTGTTGCAAAGCCCTTTGTCATCTTTTTTTCATCACTGACTGTTGAGAAGTCACATGCACCCTTTCCCAAATTATGCAGGTCAAAACGTATTGGTAAACAGTTTTACTGTCAGGTATGTCGTCTTTTTCGCCCCCCTTGTGTATCAATAACCAAAAGGGCCCCTTGGTGAGTGTCCAAAGAAGCTCAAAGGTGAAACCCCAGCGTTTCTTTTGGGCTTTCCTGTATGCAAAAAGAAACCCGGTATGAAACGACCCCATTATGGGGTTTTGTTTTGAACCTTTTCAACATGGATTTCAACGTTCCATTGAAACTTTAACCCCATGCCATTCGTTTGGGGGATGATTGGGGGGGTTGAAATGGAAGAGTTTGAAAACAGTCTGTAAATTTCTCTATGAGATCAAAATGAATTGCGTTCCACAATCCGAGAAAATTTGGTCTGGAAGACCCACTCGGGAAAAAAATCGAAATAAAGCTTCAGCGACAGACACTGTATCAATTTTTTTAGGGGAATCCCCCCTTGGTACCTTGTCGCTGTATCCCCCCCAAAGTTAAGATATGCGTGCCCGGAAGAAGAAAGTGGTAAAGGCCAACAAGATCAATGAAAAAATTCCAAAATGGAAGGGAAAAAGGGGGGCATTTGTGCAAAGGTGACATGGACGCGCTTTTGAGATGTCTTTTGGAAAGAGCACATGGCGGCAGTATTTGTAATTTCCCTTTGTGAACCGGCCCAATAAAAAAATAAAGAATCTTTAAAATTTTTCTTTTGATTCCCAGGACCACGAAAATCATCAGTGCCGTGGTGTACTGTCTCTCTAAGTGGTTTTGGAACGACAATTGTTGGTCCTTTCCCGGGACACACCCCTAGGAATGTCAGAGTCCATATGTTTTTGGTTTTTTTCCGTTAGTTGTCGTTACCGTTGTTTACAGCAAAAGTACCCTCTCAGCGTCTCGTCTTTTTCCCGCTTTTTTTTTAGATATTGGGGTAATCTGGAGTTATCCATTTTTTGGCTTTTGGGTTTTTAGCCTTTCCTCCTACGATGTCTGATTTGGGACTCACAAGACAAGGAACAAAAAGATCCCAGAAACCCCCATGTACTGAGCGGAACTGGAAATTGCCCCAAAATCAAGTCGCAAAAGGGTTATAAGACAAGGCGGGAAAAAAAAGGAGTAGTAGGTGTATGACTGAAAATTTTCGCCAGCGGAAAAGTTTTCAATCTTGCCTCCAAACGACCTACACTTTTGGGACAGTGGAGATCTGGTTTTGAAGCCGAAAGTTTTCCCTACACCCCGGGTGGTGCACCCCGTGTCTCGCAAAAAAAAGCCTGCAAAACCCTTGATGGCTCCCTTTTTAAAAAAACATCCATCAACAGCTTGATGTGGTGCCAAAAAAAGCCTTCTTTTACAAACAGGGAGACTAATGGGGTTTTGAAAAATTTGGTTTTTAAAAAGGGGAATTCCTTTTTAAATGGAATTTCAATGCAATAGAAAATCGCAATTTCGATCGGCAGCGATGATTTTTGTGAACTTCGGTTCTGCCCGAACTGGCCCAAAAGGTTACGTGGTGGTCGTTGTCCACGCCCCCGGAAAAAGTTTCGGGAGCAACGGGTTTTTTGGCGGGGAGTATGGTTTGACGAAAATCCCCGAACCGCGGGAAAAAAACCCTGTCCGTTCTAGGATAGGTATATCCTTGAGGACTCAGAAATGACCCACGATTTTCCCTTTCCGTAACTTCCCCGTCCCCGGGTAGTACATGGCATAGAAAGTGGAAAAAACCCTTTCCCAGCCACGCCTTAACGGGGGGGAGCGTACAATACTGCAGCCATCTGAACATTTCCTCAACGTTTTCAAAATTTCCTTTTTTAAAGGAAATGGCCAATTTTGTCACCTTGGAAAAGTTGTTCTCTAAAAAGGAGATCCCAGTGACTGAAAAGTTTTTTTTCGTTTTAGTAAATCGATCCCTCGATCCAAACAATGACCAAACGGATCGAAACGCGGAAAAAGATTCTCCTTTTTCAGGGCGCATAAACGGAAACGTTCGCGGAAACCAAACAGAACTTGAAATTTCTTTTAGGGTTCTTCTTTCAATGTCCCAAGTTAAATTTTGTTTCGCTGCAAGTGAGTGGGAAATGTCAAAGCGTACCTTAAACAACGAGCAATAACAATGTCCATTTTTCCCTTTTGGCCCAAACCCAAAGTTGCGTGACTTTTAAAGCGAAAAAAAGAAAACTATATGTCATCCCCCTTTTTTCCTGAAAGGCGGTAACTTTGGAAATATGGTTTTTTGGTTTAGGTTTTCACTTTGGGAACCGATGGTGGAGGTTTTTTCATCTGTATTTTTTTAAAATTTGCATCAGTCTCTATTCAATGCCCAATTAAATTGACGTTTCAGCTTTAGCTTCCCCCCTGAATCTTTTTTTTTCACTTTCCCTCTGTAGTTATTTTTTCACTCCCCCCTGTCTTTGCCGTCTGCCCTATCTACATTGTTGAAATTTGGGAAGTTTTTCTCCATCAAAACCCAACGTTCCCCTTTTTTTCATATTTTTCAAAAAATCCAAAGAACCGTAACAGATAAAAACCCAAAAAAACTTAAGTTGAATAAAATTAAGGCAATTTTTGATGATGCAAAAGTTTCCAAAAAGAATTAAATAATACAAATAAAGTTCAAATTTCCCGGGATAAAAAGAAACCCGCTTACTAAACAGGGTGAATGAAATCCCAAGGGGGTTTTTTCCAGAAGTATTTGTTATCAATTTTGGAATGTAAAAAAAAAAAAAAATGAATTCAATGCAAAAATTTTTTCCTAAGAAAGGAAAAAAACACAATAAAGTTTCTGAAAAAAAATTCTTATAAAGTTTTTGTTCTTAAATGTTTTTGTTGTCAGTCTTTCTTTCTTATTAAATTTAAATGAATTTACAAAACAAATGCACCGCCTTATACAAAAAAATGAATATAAATTTACAAAAAAATGGAAGCACAAAAATTAAAAAGGGGGAAAAAACACAAATAGCGGAAATCCCACCTAAAAGAAAGAAAATGTAGAAGAAAACTAGATAGGAGTTATTGAGGAGGAAAATGTGGGTTTTTTTAAAAAGGGGGAAAAGGAAATGAAAGGAACACAGGACGGAAAAAAGTGAGAAGAAATCAAGACCGCAAAAAAAGCCCCCAGACAGCCCCTAGTGGTCACTGTCCCCCCGGGAAACTGGGGGGGGACGGGGAAAAAAAAAAACACCACAATATAACCCAAATACAGCATAATGCAAAATAATAAAAAATCAATTAAAAATGCCATTTTACCCAAATCTAGAAAAACTCCACCCCACCCAGAAAAAAAAATTCAAAAGATAAAGATGTTTATTTTGGGGACGGGAATCAATCCACCATACAATTTGCGTGCGGAGGTAAAGGGTCCCACCCCTTTGGGGCAAGGGGAAAAAACAAAGAAACAATAGGGGGGAAAGAAAAAATATTTATGAGAAGGGAAAAAACTATCGCTCCCCCAAAGCCTGCCCCCCCCGCTAAACGCAGGGAGGTTGGGGGGTATCAGTCCGGGGAAAGGGGGGAAAAAATCTAATACCTAGGGGAAGGACAGCGATTCCCCAACGCCCTGCCCCTTTCGCCAGGTACGAGCAAGAGGGGTTGAGGCTATGGTCCCGAGGGGGGGAAAAGGGTCAAAAGAAATCCCACCCAAAAAAAAAAACCCCTTTGGGGGTAGGAACCAAAGAAATGTCAACCACCCCAAACACAATAGAAATAGAAAAAAAAACAACAAAGCAAATATTAACACAAAAATTAAAATAATTTTTTTTCTTTTTTCTTCCCTCAAAAACCTTGGGGGTACAAATCAAAATTTTTTTTTTCTCAGCCCAAGGGGACAAATAGAAATCCCTTCCCCCGAAGGTAAAAAAAATCTTTCTTCTTTTTTTTCTAGGGGAAAAAAAACGGAGCTAGTCGGGGAAAATGGAGTCGGGTCACCCCTGTCACACTGCACTTTTGCACTCGCGCATTCATGACAGATTTATCCTACGCCAAAGCAACCTTCCAATCAACAAAAGGCGCACTACCGAATGTTTTTTCTTTCCCCCCTCCTTCGGGAAAAACACTTTACTAATCACATCAAACCGTTATAAAAAAATTTATACGGTAGCACTCTTTTTCCCTGAGAGGCAAAAAAACTCATCAAGACTTATAAAGTCAGGCCTCCACACAACATTGGCCCACAAACTCCGACCAGGAAAAATAAATGATTTCACCCTCCTTGAGCTATCCCGCATCCCAATTTCGATCGCCTCATCCTTTTGGATTCCCTGTTCTCTCGACATCTTCGCCCCCTCGATTTCTCCCCTCCGGAATATGCTTCCGACTCCTCCCTTTACTTTTTGTCATGAGAGTGGTTCCAACTCCTTCCCCCGTCTTTTCCCCGTCCCCGGAGAGATGCGGTTCCCCATCCTCTCCCCGGATCCTTTTTCCTGGGGGGTGCCCACCGGTGTGTTCCCCCCCATGGGCCCTCTTCAACCACCCACGGGGTGAAAGGGGGGGAAGGGTGAAGGGTAAAAGGGGGAAAGGGGAAGGGCTGGAAAAAACGAAAAGGTTCGTGTAAGTAACCTTTTTTAATTCAACTATGAAATTTTTTTTCTTTCCCCTTTTTCCCTTAAATTTTTCCCGAGCTTTCCCCAACTATCTATCCCTCCCTGGTAAAAAACTGGTCAGCGAGAGGACCCAAGCCCCACAGGTTCGAGTCCTAGGCATCTGCTGGGTTAAAAACTAATTCTTTCCTTCCTCCTCCTAGGAGGCATACTCAGGTTTAAAACACATGACCAGCACCTTACCACCCCTTGTTTTTAATATCTTTAGTGGCACTTTACCCCAATGACCACGTTTGTTTCTTTACCGAGTCATACTCACAATTTTTTGGGGGACGCCCGCTACACTAGTCAAGCCACCTGAATATCCTTCCTTTTAGTAGTGGCATGGGGAAATGATTCAATTACTAACTACATGTGTTGGAGCGTCACATGCCTTGATGTGAGGCTACGTCACATGACAACAAGTTCATCATCTGATGATAACACGACAGCGACATTTTGTCTTTTCGCTATATCTAACTGGAAAAGTGAACAATTTGTCCGCACTTCATTATAAGCAGTACA
>JAFLJL010000424.1:25000-30593 GCA_018398815.1 Conus ventricosus | reverse complement strand
GCTGATCGTAAAAGAGGTCTCATTCTAGAAGTGACTTAGAATATCCTCATGAACTCCATGACCTACATAATGACTACCCATTAGCAGCAGAAGCCTAAGATGGCAAAAACAGAGCCGCCTAAACTTGTGCCTAATCTTCGCGGCAAAAAAAATTATGTCTGTCATTCAGACTTCTACATTTTTATTTAAGACATGGTTTAAAGCTAACAGCAGTTCTTCGTGTAATTGCTTTTGATCAAGAACAGTTCATGAAACCATACATCATGAAAAAACTGATCTCAGAACTAAATCCACAGATGCTTCAGAAAAGACTTTTTCAAGCTGATGAACAACAGCTGTTTCAGAAAGACTATGGAGAATCCGCACAGCGCAAAGATGTCAGATTGGTCACCAAGAGAACGAAGCAATTAAGCTGACTTCAAAACCTAATTATCAGGACTTTAGAAGATTTCATGATCAGCTTTTTGGCATAATGATGAAGAAAAAGAAAGTCAATTGGACAAACCTGTATTATTGGGTTTACTGTTTAGAATTATCAAAGCTTTTGATGTTAGAATTTCTTTATGACTACTTTAAACCCTTGTATCCAGAGTCCAGAGTACTTTACACAGATACAGATAGTTTTGTTATAGATATCCCTACTGAAGACATCTATAAAGACATGGAAATAGAAGTAGCTAAAGGGCATGCGGGATGGTATGATACATCTGATTACCTAAAGATTCGCCTTTACATTCATTTGTTAATAAGAAGGTTTAGGAAAGATGAAGGATGAATTATCTGGAGGGGTGATTAAGGAGAGTTTATTGGTTTAAGGTCGAAAATGTACAGTATTTCGAGCCCAGGAGAAACCATTAAGAAAGCAAAAGGAATATCTCGCAGTGTTGTGCAGTCAAACATATCACATGACAACTACAAAGAAGCATTGTTTGACAATAAGACTTTTCATCATGACAACGTAAAACTACGATCTAATCTACATGAGATCAACAACTGTTGTAACAAAGAAGTCATTAGATAGAACAAACACTAAACGAGTATTTGTTAATCCAGAGTTTTCATATGCAATTGGACACTGGAGAACGGCATATTATATATCTTCTTCACCGAGGGCTTCACCGAGGAGTTTATATTTTTCCTCAACTTTTATTATAAGCTCAATCATATCATCATCCAATTCAGCTAAATCTTTTTTCATGTTTGCTTGATGTGCTCGAATTTTTTTTATTATTTCAAGATATTCTTTTCCCCATATCTGATAATCAAAATTTGGGATTTTGGGTTGTAGGTGATCTGGATGTTTTAGCATGTGTTGGTGAACCCTCACAAGTGTTTCCTTAATAATAGAATTCGTATCATATTGATTCCCGTATCAATTCCAAGGTCTCTTTCTTTATCATTCTTGTTTCGTTCTGTGCTTCCTTCTGAGCTTCCATTTTAGACTCAAATATATTTATGTAAATTAAAAATTAATTAGCAACTGGAACTGTGTCTGGTGGGATTATCTGCAGTTCTTCCTTCACAAAAGATCTTTGAGGAGCTGGTTGTTTTTGTTGTGTCAGTTTCTCGTAAATATACACGGGGGATTCATTTTTACAATTCTTTTTATTTCATATGGATCAACACTCCAAACTGCATCTGTTGCCCTGATGCGAGTGTCCCCTTCTGCTTCCCCCGGTAAATAAAGGTACCTTACTTTCAATCCAAATGGTAATAGTTTGCCGGATGAACTGGCGTCTCCTTCAACAACATCTATTGGTTGTTTTTGATTGCTGTGTACTGGTTTTAGCCCTTTAAATTCTTCATTATTCATTGCGCGCAAAACTGAGGCAGTCTTCTAACCCATTCTGTGTTGTGAGAATTGTCAATCAGCTCTCTGTGATATGGTAGGAAAAAAAGTCTTTCAGATAACTGTTTGTTAAAGTTTTCAACTAAAGCCTGTGATCTGTGAACTCCTGGGATGCCTCTTTTAATGGTAACTCTATGTTTTAACAATAATTGATTCACTCGGCCTTTAAATTCTTTTCCATCATCGACTTGAATCATGCGAGGATAAGTTAGCGGGCCTCGTTGGTATATCAGTTGTATGGCAACAGCAACAGCAGAAGCACTCTTTTGTGTTAATGGTTCTGCATCTTTGTATCTTGAAGCTATGTCAATGACTGTGAGTGCGTACTTAAATCTTTTTCGTCTGATCGTATCATGGGGTAAATATAGAAGGTCCATTTGATGGGTGGTCGTTCGGTATTGTATTCACAAAGTGTGGTCTCTGTATTCGTCTAGGTGCAGGTAAATAAATTTGCCAAATCGCTTGTTTAGATAACCATTCCTTTGCTGTTTGTTCGCTGACTCCCGTGCTTGGCTTAGCTTTTAATTGCCGTGATTCCCTTCCAATATCCTTTTGGTGAATAATAGATTTTGTTCATTTTTATTCAGCCAATATTATGTGCAACAAAATACACAACAGTCATACCAAAGACGATAAACACGATTTCTTGCATCTTTTGTTTTTCTGATGGTGATAAAAGTCACTGAATTTTGGTGGGGGCAATGTCTCGATTGGTTTGCCTGTTACAAGAAAATATTCTTTTATTGCCTGGTCAACATCTTTAAATGTGTAAGCTGCATGTCCCTGTTTTTCAGTTTGTCGTTAATAAAATCTAACTGCTCAATTCTCTGCTTTTCATAGTAATCTTGTGCAGCTGCTAGTTGCTCCATAGCTTTGTTATGTCTTTTTCTCTCTTCATTAGTTGTAGTTTACTAAATGCGTAATTACTTCCGCTAAAGCAAGTGCATTAACCACAGCGCCGCCTATCATCATTACGAGTGAAGCCATTTTTATAATGTATTTTTAATTTACATATTTATACTGTCTGGAATTATTCCTTGCTTAACTAGAAAATCTTTTGTAGCAAATGAAGCTGTAATGATAGCAATTAGCTTTGCTGAATCCTCAAAGTCTAGTTTGCCAAGATCTACTGGTTTAATTTTTAACAAGCTTTTACCAAGCATTGTGTATCCTATACTTAGGCTCCAAAACAGCAGAATGGTATACAAGATTGGTAACAATCTTTTCGGTGCTCATTTTAAAAAATAAAATAATTATAATTAATAAAAAAACATGAACAGCGATGATCTACTAAACCTTCCTGAACTTATTATTAGAAATGGACCAGGTGATGACCAAGCTATTATGCCCAAAAAGGAAAGGCTGTATTCTTTGCAGCATGTGAAAAACAAAACAGTTCCTCGGAATGAATTAGCATAGAACAGATTCAACAGATGTCGCCACAAGACATTGTAAAGTATCATATTAGGTATGAAGCGCAACTAGGATCAAGTATGGTAAAAAGTGTCGGAGAAACAGTTCTTACGTTTGTCACTAAACTAGTTAGTATTTGCACCTATGATTCTGAACAAGATTTTATGTATGATTTAACGCAGGATCCAGTTTTAACAAAGTCATTAGAGTCTCTAGGATGTGATCTATATACAGATTTGGAACATTATTGTCGCCGCTAATCATGGATTAATATTTTATCATATAGATTTTGTTTCCTTAAAAAATGACGAGCCAGAAAATCAGCAGAATCAGAAAACATTGAATCAGGTGAGAAGGACCAGTAAAAAGCCGCTCATCTGGGCGTGTTGCAGCAGGAAAAAATTAGCAGAGTGGAACAAACGAACAAATTAATGTTACAATCACATAATGAAAAAGTCCGAGCCGCGCCAGTTGTTCAATGCAGCTATAAAAACACCAGAACAAGTTGATTCAAGACCTACAACAACAGGGCTGCCTACACGCCAAGTCTTTATGGAATTTCTTAAGCAATGTCATTTTTGGCGGCATTGCTGCTGGGGTGTGTTATTAGGTTAAAAATATATAACAACAGAAGACAGCAAAACCCAGCAGTCAAAAAAATCTCAACCACTAAATACAGAAGCCGCAAAAAAGCTGCCAAAACCGCCAACAACAAAGTTCATTTTGATCCATTTCTAATGCATAATAAATAATTATAAATGACTTAAATAAGAACTTGGTTGTACTTAGAGGATGACTTAGTTATGAACTTGAGCTGACTTAATTAAGTACTTGAGCTGACTTGATTAAGTACTTGAGGTGCTTGGATGACTTGATTAAGAACTTAGAAGTTACTTGATTAAGAACTTGTGGTGAATTAGGATGACTTGATTAAGAACTTATAAGTGACTTGAGTAGGAACTTGAGGATGACTTGAGTAGGAACTTATATTGACTTGAGTAGGAACTTATAAGTGACTTGAGTAGGAACTTGAGGATGACTTAGGATGACTGAGTAGGAACTTATAAGTGACTGAGTAAGAACTTATAAGTGACTGATTAAGAACTTGAGATGACTTTGGGTGGGTGACGGTAAAGGCTTAGAAGTTACTTAAGTTAAGAACGAGTTAAGAATTAGAAGTGACTTGATAAGAACTTGGTGAGGGTAGAGGGGCGGTGGGTAAAAGGCGTCAAGTGTGACAAAGGGGGGGGGGGGCTTGGCTTAATGCCAAAGTTGCTCCTGAAGAGCGGTTTTGGGGTGCTGCCAATGAACGTTGACAGCACAGTGTGTTCTGATCGAGTGGGAGAAGGCGGTTAAGGCGCTTGGCTTAATTCCAAATGTTGCTCCTTGTAAGAGCGGTTTTGGGTTGCGGCAAATGAACGTTTCCTTTCACGAGTCAACTGAGTTTGACAGCACAGTGTGTTCTCTGATCGAGTGGGGAGAAGCGGTTAAGTTTTTGTGTCTACAAATTGTTATAGAAAGGTTACAATTAGATGGAATCAAAAGATGAGTGAATCCGAGAGTTCCCAGGAGTTGACTTACTTAGAGACATAAAATCAGAGGCAATCAACAGGACTTAGCCAAGAATAAAAACAATTGTGATCGTGGATGATGAAGAAGACTTAACTATTGATTGCGGAGATAAAGCCACTGGTGAACCTATAGCGAATACAACAATAGATTCAACAGCACCTTGACTATTATGCTGCTATTCAACAACATTGGAAAGAAGTGCAATCTGTTTTGAAGCAAATGAGGAATTAAGAGGTGGAACGTTACAACAAAGAACATAAAAATCAGTTGCAAAGCAACTGCTGCTGTCTTTCAGACAAGAAGGAAAGAAAACGTGAAGCTTATACACTTATCAGGAAAAAATCTGTTAGAAAAACTAAGATTTTCGAAGGTGAAGACAGGCTGTTGTTGAAAACACAACTGAATGCAATTCCAGAGTTAATGAAAAAAAACTGTTGAAGACGTAGAAAACAATCATCACCACAGTCAAACATCCTTGAATTGAAGGAAAATCAAAATCTAAGAAGCTATCTAGCATATGGCAAGTGGTTAGAAGGCTGTGTGAATTGAACAGAAAAAAATTTTGTAACTTTGTAGAATCCCACTTGCAGCATTCTCTCGGATGGATAAATAAACTGAGGAGAACTACACGTCTGTTTGGAAAGTACAAGCAACTTTCAAAACTAGCAATAACAATTTCAGAAGCCATCTCTCTAACCACCAAAATAAAATCTGCACTTCGAGAGAATCCCGCCATGAAGCCGGCTTGGAAGTAAAATA
>JAFLJL010000424.1:0-20000 GCA_018398815.1 Conus ventricosus | reverse complement strand
CTGTCTGTGTCTGTCTGTGTGTGTGTGAGACAGATGTTGATCAGAGATTTAACAGTATATCACCGGGATACATAGATATGAACCTGGTCTTTTACATACTTATTTCAAACGAAAAGAAAGCCGCACACATTCTATAGGGCCTACCTTCACGAGGCAATTAGTATAAATCTCAGGCACTCCTGTTTTGATACCAGTTTCTTGTAAAATTGTTGAAATGATGACTTCCTCGGAGTAATCGGTTCCTGAGACATGTTTCGATTCTTTTTTTCTTAACTGGGAACCATAAGTGAAAACACTAAGACACCGAAGAAAAACAAGGTGCAAAGTAATGCTTATCAACACACAACACGAAAACAGACCAGTGACATGTCAACAAATATGTCGGGAAGATACAAACTATCTTTGAGGATGTTCAGAAGATTTACAATAGAAAATAAAAAAACCAGAACAGAAAATATGGGGGTGCTATTGGATTCTTTTTTGCACCCTTGGTGGTGAGAAAACCACGGTATTATGGACTGTGGTGTGTCTCTATTTGACGCCAGGAGCGCAGACACAACCAGCCGTGTCTCCCTGATGAGTTCCGATCCAGAGGACGAAAGGCCTCGGAGCAGGCAATACAAATATATCTGCCTTCAAAAGGGATTATGATGGTTCCCTTATGTTGCTAGTGAAGAGTTTTCATATCTGTAATATGTTTTTTAATTTCATGTTCCCAGTTTCTCCATCTTCAAACTCCCTCGCCCCCTCCCCTCCCACCCCCCTCCTTAAGTCCAAATCTTTGCCAAGTCATTACTATGAAGACAGTTGAGTTGTTGTCCTGCGCTTGTTTTTCCCCCACTATTTGATTGTTCGTCTATGTATTTGTCTGACTTTATTCAAGTTTAAAAGGCTGTGCCAGTCTTGAATAAAAGTTACTCTGTGTTAGGTTTTCCTATGGGAGCAAAAGTTACCCCACTTGTTTATAGAACAGAAAAGCTATTTGCATGGGGGAGGATGGGGGGCGGGGAGAAGTGGGGAGTGGAGGGGTCTTAATCGACAACAACAACAACAAAAATATCGCTGCCGTCTTCATTTTATTTAAGCGGAGAAAGGGATGGGAGGCTCATCTGACAAATGTTCACAAAAGCTTGGAGACGGGAGGGGGGGGGAGAAGAAGGGGTGTCCACATTCTTGTAAAAGTAGGGGGGGGGGGAGACAGGGCAGGGAGACTTTTTAGTTTTTTCAAATTCTGAAAGGGGGGTGGGGGGGAGGGCTATTCTACCAAACCCCTATTACAGTGGGGCCTGGGATGGGATTAGGCGCATTGTAATATGCCATCCATATTTTTCGGTTTCCCCCTCAACCCGATTTTATATTATATATATATATAGCAGCTGTCTCCCTGTCTTCCATCCTCCGCTCCCGGACCCCCCTCCCCACCCCACCCTCACCCCACCCCCATCTCTGGTGCCTCCATGCCCCCCACCCCCTGGCCCCTCCTCCCCCTCTTCCTCTCCCGGGTTCCGACACCACAGACAATTTTTATTTAACAACAAAAATCACAAAAACAATTTTCTCGGATGTCGATCAGCAGTAGATTGAAAGGAGCATAAGACACAAGAGATTTTCTTTCTCGTTTCAGAACGCATCAAGCTGCGGTATTTATTTATGTCATTGTCGTAGTACTGGATGCCTCATAAAGAACACAGTTCCCATGCGCGTTTGAGCACAGCTGTGAAAGAAAGACTCGGACATAGAACGCGAACGATAACACATTTTGCACCTTGTTCAGTATGCTAAGTACAGTATAAAAAAATGTTCTCATATCATTGCATAGAGTGAATAACACAAAAAATCCCTATGGTGGGAAGCAAGAATTGATAGCAAGTTGCTGACCTAGAAGGTTAGTCGCGGACAGTGAGAGACAAAGCAGACAGTTGCTGTGGGTAATAACGGCAGGCGGTTTAGCGAGGGGGACATAAGCCGGTGAAAACAGGAGACCCCACCCCACCCCCCAGCCGCCACTCCCTTACACAAAAGTCATGACGAAGCCAATGACAGCGAACAGCACGTGCAACACGGGAGAGGCCATCACGCGACTGCCGGATGATCCGCTGCCATCTGAAAAAAAAAAAAAAAAAAAAAGAATATATAAATAAAATTTTTAAAAATTTTAAAAACCCAATCAATCAAAAAAATTAAAAAATGAATTTTTTAAAAAGAATGATCAATCAATCAAGAAAGAAATGAATGCATTGATTGAATAGATCAATCAAATAATCAATCAGTAAACCAAAAGATTCTGTAGGTGAAGTGCTTATGTTGCCTACTCTTTTGTTCTTCAAATGTCGTCGTAAGTCGTAGTCACTGGAATAGAAGTAGCTTTGTTTAAAGCCGGTGTAACAGCTCGTTCTTACCCCCTGTGGAACTTACCCCAGGGTAAGTCTGAGCTAGCCTGCTTTCACCCCGGGGTCATTCTAGGACTAGCTTCCTCCACCCCACCCTTAAAAAAAAGAGAGGCTTATTCAGGGTTTCCCTCTGCCTTTTCCAAACACGCACACCCGCCTTTTAAAAAAGTTGTGTTAGCCTGCATAATTACACCCCCTCTCCCATTTCCTATATACAGTCAGTTGGGTTTAGACAAAGTGTAGTTCTAGACTCTTCCCAATAGATGGGCCTCCTACTTCCCCAACCCCCGTTCCCCACACACACCCTGGTTCACTAACAGATACGTATTAACATTTCTCGCGCTAGCTTACAAGCGTGGGTCAATAGTCAGGTGAGTGAGTACGTCCGTGCATGCGTGGGAAAGAAAGATGGCTACATGCCAATGTGACCAAGCGTACTTGTGACAAAATGTGACCACGTGTCGTTGTGACCAAGTACCGTTGTTGCTTCATCCCGGTTTGCCTCTTTTAACTATTTTACAGCTATTTAGAGTCTCGTGAGTATCTGTGTACCTTAGCTTGTGCAGTGCATATGACTAGTGGTCAGTGCCACTGACCACTGGTCATTATGACGTAAATCGGAGATTTTAACTAGTTCACAGCTAATTAGTGTTTCCCGAGTGCTTGTGTACTTTGTACAATGTAGATTACTTGTGGTCAGTGCCACTGACTACTGGTCATTATGACGTAAATCGGAGATTTTAACTATTTCACAGTTAATTATAGTCTCCCGAGTACCCGTGTACCTTGTACAATGCAGACGACTGGTGGTCAGTGCCACTGACCACTGGTCACTATGACGTAAATCAGATATTTCGACTGTTTTACAGTTGATCAGTGTCTCATGAGTGTTTGTACATCTTGTGCAGTGCAGACAACCAGTGGTCAGTGTCACTGACCATTGGTCACTTTAATCTATATCAGAGATTTTAACTATTTTTACAGCTAATTAGTGTCTCCTGAGTGCCTGTGTACCTTGTACAATGTATATGACTGGGGGTGGGGGGTGGGGGTCAGTTCCAACCAGGGGCGTTAAGTTCCAGCTAGTCCTGGAATGACCCCCTGGGGTAAAAGCAGGCTAGCCCAGACTTACCCCGGGGTACGTTCCAGAGGTGGGGGGGGGGGGGGGGTAAGAATGGGCTATTACACCGGATTTTCTTGGTCTAGGCATGCCGATGTTTTGTCGTGCTATCTTGATGACACGAATATTGTTATGAAAATACAAATATTGATGATAAGCCAAACGGTCATTGACGTGTACTGTGTGTGTGTGTGTGTGTGTGTGTGTGTGTGTGTGTGTGTGTGTGTGTGTGTGTGTAAGAGAGAGAGAGAGAGGGGGGGGGGAGAGCGTGTGTGTGAAAGTGTGTGTATGTATGTGTATGACTTTTAAACTGTGACGGGTGTTCTCACTAAGAGGAATAACTCTTGGTCACACGCCCTAACATGCTGACTTCCCTTACATTCTGAAGCCTTCGGAAATTTCTGTGTGGTCACCGGTTTCGTGTCAGGTAAGGTAGGCAATGTTGTTTATAGCCCAGCCGAGTCCAAAGGGCCACATCAGGGCTGTAACCTTGGGGGGGGGGGGGGTTGTTTTTTGTTGTTGTCTTTGGGTGGTTGTGGTGGTGGCGGTGGTGGTTTTGCTTGCATTGTTTTGTTGTTGTTGTTGTTGTTGTTGTTTTTTTTTTTTGGGGGGGGGTCGCTCGACATGATTACGCAAACGCTAACATTCTGGCGCTGACCAAACGTGGTGGAATGAATTAATGTGGCGCACGGTGTCGGAGTGGCTCCGTGCTTCAGGTCAGGATCATATCGTGAACATTCTTACAGCAACAGACAGACAGACAGACAGAGACAGAGACAGAGAGCGACAGAGACACAGAGCGACAGAGACAGAGACAGAGAGAGAGAGGGAGAACGAAAGAGAGAGAGAGAGAGGAGAGAGAGAGAGAGAGAGAGAGAGAGAGAGAGAGAGAGAGAGAGAGAGAGAGAGAGGAGAGGGGTACAGAGACTGAGAGACAGGCAGACAGAAACAGAGGTGGGATATGTGTGTGTGTGTGTGTGTGTGTGTGTGTGTGTGTGTGTGTGTGTGTGTGTGTGTGTGTGTGTGTGTGTGTGTGTGTGTGTGGTGTGTCTGTCTGTCTGTCTGTCTGTCTGTCTGTCAAAAAAAAGCTTGTTCTAAGGAACCTGTCAGTACAACTGGGCTGAAGGAATGCTCTTGGCGAGAAAACAAGTTCTCCAGCTGATGTGTCGAAACTGTCTCGCAGCCAATTCAAAATCAGATTCCAAATTCAAAGGACGAAATAGTCACAAACTTCCAAAATCAGCAATAGCACATTTTTGTAATGATACCTTCTAGGAACGTTAAACCGAGGAGTAAATATTTTTTGTGAGAGGGGGGGGAGGAAGAGGAGGATGGGAAAAGGGAGAGGGTGGGAGAGGAGGGGAGAGGAGAGAGGAGGAGAGCAGGTTTTGGTATGGAGTTGAGTGAGTGGGGGGGTGGGGAGGAGGCATGATAAATGATTTGATGTTAAGAATTTTTATGATGATATGAAACGGAATTTTAAAAATTTTGAAAATATGAGGTGTTGTTGGATGTGATTGGAGATGATAGGGTTTTTTATAGGTGATGATTGATGTTTGGGGATGTGATGTGATGGGGGACGACGATGTGGAGATGGTGGTGAGATGGTGTGTGTGAAATGATTTTGGGGTGAGGGTGTGTGGTGATGTGGTGATGAGATGGGGGTGAGAGATGTGATGTGATGGTGGGTGAGTTGTGACGATGACGACGCGATTGATGATGTGAGTGACCGTGAGTTGAGATGTGGGGGTGGTTGAGGGGTTTGAGATGGTGTGTTGGTGATGATGTGTGATGTGATGATATGGAGAGATGATGAGGGTGGTGGGGGTGGGGGTGATGATGATTTGAGATGTGATGGGGGTGTGGTGGTGGGGGTGGGGGTGTGGGGGGGTGGTGGTGGTGGGTTGGGTGGGATGATGATGATTTGATGTGATGATGAGGAGAGGAGAGGCGAGGACGTGACGTGAGATGTGATGTTGTGATGATGATGAGATGGAGATGTGTTGATGATGTGATGATGATGTGAGATGATGTGATGATGATGATGATGTTGATGTGATGACGATGAGGGACGATGATGATGAATGATTTGTCGAAGTGGACCCGGCGGGAAAGGGGTTTGTTGGGGGAATAGAAGTTTGGTTATTGAAATGTTGAAGGAATGTTCTTTTTTAAAAAACCCCCGGGAAAAAAAATAAACCCCAAACATTAATTGAAAAGGGGGGAAAAAACAAATAAAAGAAATTAATTGGGGGGGGAAAAAAAATAAAGTTTTTGAAAAAAAAAAAAAAATTTTCCCAAAAAAAATTTTTTAAAATTTTCCCAAAAACCCGGGGAACAACAAAAAAAGCCAACATTAAATTTTTTGTAAAACTTTGGAACAAATTTGGGGAAAAAGGAAAAACAAATAAAAGAAAATTTCATGAAACTGTAAAAATCAAACACATCCCCAAAAAGGGTGGGCTTTTTGGAAAAAAAAAAAAAGAAGTTTTAAAATATGAAATTGTAAAATGAAATGAATTCACCCCTGAAAAAAAAAAAAAATAAAACAAATTTAAATAAAAAGAAAAAATAAAGAATTCAAAAAAGAAAAAAAATCAAACAAAAATAAATAAACGAAAAAAAAATTTTTTTTAATTAAAACGAACCAATAAACAAAAATAAAAATGAAATACTGGAACCCAACCCCTTGGGGGAAACCGAATAAAATGCCCCAAAAATTTGAAGAAAAATTTAAGACAAAAAATTGTGGCAATATTTTGTTAAAAAAGAATTTTAAAAAATATTTGTTAAAAGAAAAACCTGTAGGAAATATTTCTTAAAAGAAAAAAAATTGGGGAATTTTTCTGTGAAAAAAACCCCCTTCACAAATATTTGTTAAAGACCGGGATGCTAGGAAATTTTTCTGTAAACAAGAGGGAGGAGTGAAGAAAGCCTCCCAGGTTTTTTTAAGAAAGACCTGCCCCGGAAATATTTTGTAAGAAAAGCCTTCAAGGCTTATTTTGAAAAGACAAGACTGCCCAGGCAAATTTTGTGAAGACAAGCCCTGCTCCGGGCAATATTTCTGTGAAGCAAGCCCGTCGGGAATATTTCTGTAAGCAAGCCTGCCCCGGCAATATTTTTGTGAAGAAAAAGCCCTGCTCGGAAAATTTTTTTTTAAAGCGCCCTCCCCAGGCATTTTCTGTGAAGACAAGACCTGTCCTGGAAATATTTCTGTGAAGAAAGACCTGCTCCAGGAAATATTTCGTGAAGAAAAGCTGCTCGGAAATATTTCGTAAAGAAAGCTTCAGGAAATTTTTTGGAAGAAAAGCTCCCCAGGAATTTTTTGTAAAGCAACCGCTCCGGCAATATTTTGTGAAGAAAGCCTGCCCCGGGCTTTTTTGTTAAAGACAAGCCCTGCTCCAGGAAAATTTTCTGTGAGGAAAAGACTGCTCGGCAATATTTTGTAAAGACGCCTGCCCCAGGCTTTTTTGTAAAGCAGCCCTGCCAGGAAATATTTCTGTGAAGCAAGACTGCTCCGGGAATTTTTTCTGTAAAGAAAGATGCTCAGGAAATATTTTGTAAAGCAAGCCCTGCCCCAGGCAATTTTGTGAAGAAAAGACTGTAAAGGCATTTTTTGGGAGACGACTGCCCCGGAATATTTTGTAAAGACAAGTGTCCAGGCAATATTTTGTGAAGAAAGACGGCCGGATATTTTGTGAAGACAAGATTTTGGAATATTTCTGTGAAGAAGTGTGGGAATATTTTGTGAGAAAGACTCCCCAGGCAATTTTTTGGAAAAGAGCTAGGAATTTTTGTGAAGAAAAGGGATTTTTGGTTTTTTTATTTCTTTTAAAAAGATCCCCAAATTTTTTAAAAGAAAGCTGTTTAAATTTTATTTCTTAACAAATCTAAAATTATTTTTTAAAAATTTTTTTCCACAATATTTTTAAAAAAAAATTTTTTTTGGAATTATTTCTTTAAAAAAAACTTAAATTTTTTTATTTTTTTTTTTTTTATTTAAATAAACATTTCAACCATAACAGTTTTTTTTACCACAAAAAAAAACACGAACAACCAATTTTCATTCAATAATTTTACGTCCCTAAAACAACCACAAAAAACATTCGAAAAAACCAATGAATTTTAATTTTTATTAAAATAAAAAAACATTATCGGAACTCAAAATACAATATTTTAATATTTTTTTTTAATTTTTTTTAAAAAATTTTTTTATTGGTTTTGGGAGTGTTTGATTTTTTTTAATCTTTAAATTTAGGGGTTTGTTTTGTTTTTTGTTTGGTTTTTGTGTGTTGTGTTTTGTTGTTTGTTTGCGCGCTCCCTTCCCCAACGGATACTTGGCCAAAAAATTTTGGCTTTTCTTTTAAAAGTTTTCATTTAAGAAAGGTCCCAACAATTTTTAAAAAAAAAAAAAAATTTCATAACTGCCAAAACCCTTCAAAAACGGCAAAAGTTTTTAAAATTTTTTCAAATTTTTTACTTACGTTTTCTGTGTAAAACAACCCCCAAAAATTTTTTTTATGACGATCATTTAATTTTCCCCCCCCTTTTTTCTCTTGGTGGTTTTGCCGTTCAATACTAAATTATCTGTGTGAAAAAGATTGTGGGCAAAGTTACAGTGTTGGGGGGGAGGGAGAAAGATAGATGAGGGGGGGGGGGGGGGGGGTTTTTAAAACCCTTAAGCATTTGGGGTTTGTATGTAGAGCAGGGCGCACGTTTCGTTGGGGGAAAGATGTTAAAAAAAAATTAAAAAAAATATAAAAAAAACGTTACTGAATGGAAAGTTTTTAGCAAGAAAATCTTCAAGGGGGAAAAAAACCGTTTCATTTAAACTTACAAAAAGGGGAAATTTTACGTGAGGATAGATTTACAGCGCTTGTGCTTTCTCTATGCACTAAACGAAATCTGGCGTTTTATTTCTTTTTTTTTTTTTAAATCAAATTTGAGAGGTAAACCTACACAAAAGAGGACAGTGCGTGGAAAGTCAAAGAAAGTTGCAACAAAAGGTTAAAAGGGTACACAAAAAAATTAAGCTTTCCGTATGAAAAACATAAATGTTCCAACATTTTTTATTGTCAGTTAAAAAAACAAAAACAAGTGTGTGTGTGTGTGTGGTGTGTGTGTGTGGTGTGTTGTGTCTGTGGTGTGGTGGTGTGTGTGTGTGTGTGTGTGTGTGTGTGGTGTTTGTGGTGGCTGGTGTGTGTGTGGGGTTGTGTGTGTGTGTGTGTGTGTGTGTGTGTGTGTTTTTGTGTGTGTGTGTGTGTTGGGGGGTTGTGTTGGGGGGTGTGTGAGCGTGTGCCCGTCTGTCTGTCTGTGTCTGTTCGGATAGTGTGTGATGTGGGTGGGGTGTGTATGTGTTTTTGTGGTGGCGCGTAGTGTGTGCTTGCGTCCCCTGCGTGCGGTATAGTGCTTGCAGGTTTGAATCCGTTTTTTTAAAATTTTTTTTTTTTTTAATGGAAGGAGTGATGCCGAAATGTAAAAAAGTATAGATGGAGGGAGAGAGAAAAAGGAGGGGAAAAGGGAAAAGAAAAGGGGAAAGGGAAAAAAAAAGGAAGGAAAGAGGAAGAAAAAAAGGAAAAAAAAAGGGAAGGAAAAAAGGAAGGAAAGGAAAAGGAAGAAAAGAAGGAAGAAAAGAAGGAAGAAAAAAGGAGGAAAAGAAGGGGGGGGAAAAAAAGGAAGGAAAGAAGGAAGAAAAGAGGAGAAAAGGGAAGGAAAAAAGGAAAGGGGGATAAAAAGGGAAAAGGGAGGAAAAGGAAAAAAAGGAAGGAAAGGGGGAAAGGAAAGAAGGAAGGGAAAAAAGGGAAAAAAGGGAAAGGAAAGGGAAAAGAAAGGAAGGAAAAAAAGGAAGGAAAGAAGGAAGGGAAAAAAGGGAAAAAAAGGAAGGAAGGAAAAAAGGGAAAGGGAAAGAAGGAAGGGAAAAGGAAAAAAGGAAAGGAAAAGAAGGAAGGGAAAAAGAAAAAAGGAAAGGAAAGAAAGGAAGGAAAGAAGGGGGGAAAAAAGGAAAAGAAGGAAGGAAAAAAAAGGAAGGAAAAAAGGAAGGAAAAAAGGAAAGGAAGGAGGAAAAAAAGGGAAAGGAAAGAGGAAGGAAAGAAGGAAGGAAAAAAAGGAAAAGAAGGAAAGGAAAAAAGGAAAAAAAGAAGGAAGGAAAGGAGGAAAAAAAAGGAAAAAAGGGAAAGAAAAAAGGAAAGGGGAAAAAAAGGAAAGAAGGAAGGAAAGAAAGGAAGGAAAGAGGAAGGAAAAAAAGGAAAGGAAAAGAAGGAAGGAAAAAAAGGGAAAGGAAAAAAGGAAGGGAAAAAAAAGAAGGAAAAAAGGAAAGGGGAGAAAAGGGGATGCCGCAAGCGCTGTCATTATTGTGATATGTTGCACCGGCATAAGTTGCCCGACATGCGGGACCCCGTCGGCGTCCCTTCGTTTTGGCCCCCCGCCAGACGACAGCTGGACAAGCCGAAAAAAGTGGCATGCTTCTTCCCTCACCCAACCCCCGGCGTCCGTGGTGGCTGGCTGGGAAAACTTCGTTCTTCCTCCTCTTCTCGCTTTTTCCGTACCACTCTTTTTGTCTGTCTCGTCTATGTCTTTTTGGAGAATCAAAACTCAAAAATCGAACCGAAATTTTTAAATGGGGGGTTGAATAGAAAAGCTGGAAGTTTTTTTTAACTATGCCCTCAAAAAAACAATAAAAATAAAGAACAAAACTCAATTTGACAAAAATTAAAAAAAAACAATAAGAAAAAAAATTTAAAAAAAAATTTTTTATAGAAAATAGTAAACGTCCCTTTTAACGTATTTCAAAAAACCCCCACCCAAAACCCCAAAAACCCAAAAACACACACACACACACACACACTCACAAAACAACCACCACAACCACACACACAACAAACAAACACACACACAACACCCAAAACCCCACACAACAAACTGGACATACGTAGCATCCTAGGTTTCATAAGTATTTTGTACGCCAATATGTCTATTGTTTAGAAAACCCCTCGAAGGCATTGGGCTGCAACAACTTGTTTGTGTCAAAGGAAAATAAAAAATTTGGAGGTATTTCAGTTAAGTGAAATGATTTTTAAAAAGGTCTATATGTATTTGAAATTTGCTTTTTTTAAAGATGTTAAAAAATTTATTGTTTTAAATGAGTAGGGGTTTCACTCCATAATTTACTCCCCGAGTAAGTAAGGGAGACTGGGAAAAATCGTTTGGGGCGAGGGGGGTTAGGGTATTTTTTCTCGAATTTTTTTTTATGGAAATTTGTCATGAAGATAAGGTGGGCAATATTTTAAATTTTTAAATTAAAGACAGCTTTATTAAAGCGATTTTAGATCGAAAGGAAGAATGTTAAGATCTTTTTAATCCTGCCCTTTTAGAGAAGTTTCAAGAGTATCAGTTATTAGGCGTTTTACATGCTTTTTTAGTGGTTTTTTAAACAATTTTTTTCTGGTAAAACCAGATGTAGAGGCATGTTTAAAGTCTGGTTTTACATATGCATGAAATTTTTAAATTTTTAGTATGTTGATAGGAAAATTTTTGATTCGGTTCAACAAGAAAAATTTTTTAGATAACCTTTTAGAAAAAACGTATTGATTGACCTGAAAGTTTATTTTCACTGTAAGCCAATTTTAATTTTTGTGTTTAATTTTCTACGCTTTATTTTGTATAGTATTTTTAAAACAAATGGTTTCTTTTTTGACGTTTCTGTCTGGTTGTGTATCTAAATTTAGATTTTTAGGAGGGGGCCCTTTTGGTTCAATTAGTCCCTTTGCAAGTTTTTTGAGTCATTCGTAATTTGATACTATGAGTCGGCATCTTTGTCATTATTATGGAGGAGTGTCATCAGCAAAAAGCTACAGGGGGGAAGAAATATGTAAGGAAAAATCATTTTTATAAACTGAGAAAAGATAGGCCAGGACTGGCCCCCGGGGGAAAAGATAATTTATGGGTAAAAGAGGAAGTACGGGAAAATTTTTTAAACCCCTTGTCGCCTAAGTTTAGAATGAAGAAATGGTTTTTGGCTTTTGGGGTAAAACCTACAATGTTTTTTTTTTTTAACAAAGTTTGATCTATTGTGTCGAATGCTTTAGCGAAGTCGCAAAATGTTTCCCGTGAAGAATCTTGTTTTGTTTAAAAGCCCTTGTTCAAATTTATTGTGGCAAGGTGTGCAAGAAGATTTTCTCTAAAAACCCCTTTGTTTGAATGTTAAATTGTATTTATGAAAGTTTTGGATGTTAAATTTGATGTGTTTTTCAAGGGGTTTAGATAGAATAGATGGATAGGATAGGTCTGTAGTTAGAAAGGTCGTGGGAACCCGATTTAAAAAAAGGGGAAAACTTTAGTCTTTGGGGGGGGTGGAAACTCCTTTTCAAAGGAAAGATGTAAATGTATGTAAAAGCTTGATTAACGGGGCAGCAATTTTTAAAAAATTTTTCCATCTAATTTTTCTAAACTCGAGAAAGGACTGATTTAATGAACACAATTTTTTAAACATCTTTTCACCAATAAATGATTTGAAATTGATTTTTTGTTTTTTTGATAACAGTCGCTTTGCTCAAATAGGTCATTGTCTTTTGAAAGTCGCTTTGATCGTTTTTCTGCAACAGTTGTGAAGGACATTTTAAGAGTTAGCAGACAAGGGGCTTCAAAGGAGCGCTGATGACAAGGTTTTTCCCGGGAGCTCATTTAAAAAGCTTTCCAGTCGATTTTTAAACTTTTTTCGGGAAATAGATCACTGAAATATTTTTTTTTGGCGGCTCTTTTCATTCGGTTACCCTTTTTCTTTGCTTTTTAAAAATTTCTCTTTCCTTTGTTTGAATAGAGTATCGTAAATTAATGGCCTTTTGTGTTTTCATTATACCCCGGTGGGTTACCCTTGGTTTGAAGTTTTGTTACCCTGGAAGTGTTTATTAAATCAGAGATGATAGTCATACAAGCAGGTGCCCATCAGGGTCATTGTGCTGTTTTTAAATCAGAAAAATTTGCGTTTCACAAATCGGAAAGAAAATTTTTGTATGAATTTTCTTGTTCGAAAAGATAAATTTGTGAACATTTCTGGGAAATTTTAACCCTTTTTTGGGCCCGTTAGACAAATTGGGAAAGTGTCACTGAGCCCTATAGGGCACTGATGTTTCTAAATATTGATGGGTTTGTTGGTTAATTTTGATCAATTAGCGTTTCGGGGATAGATTTTTTCTTGTCGGGGGTTTTAAGCTGTGTCAATTCTGTAATTCATAAATGTTCCATTTATCATGTGGTTTAGTAGTCAAAGTTAAAAACTCTAAATTATAATCTCAGCGAAGCTTGGGCATCTTCCTCATATGTTTGAAAAGATCGAACCATTTAATGCGTTCGTTTTGGTTTTTTTTTTAAGAACTAGCAAAATCGGTTTATGCCCCTTTGATAGATTTCTTCCTTGCTTCATGTTATATTTATCATACTGTTTTTTGTTTTTAATTAATTGGGTTGTGAATTTTAGGTCCTAAAAACCCGTTTAAAACTTTGTCTTTGGATTTTTTTTTAGTTTATAACCCTTGGGTTTAAATAAAATTTTCGGACTTATTGGAAAGTCGAGATTCTGAAAAACAAAAAAAGGGAAAAATTATTGGAAAAGGAAATTTTTTGGCACGTCGAAATTTTGTTTAAAAAGACACACGTTTAAATTGCCCATTTCAACCCCAATTTGCAACCATTCTTCTTATAGATGAAAATGATTTTTCAAAAAAAAAAAATTCGGGGTTTTTACAAAATGCAAAATAAAAAGTGAATAATAGAAACAGCGGAAACCTGTTTGTGAAATTAGCGCAACAAACACACAAAAGGCAGAAAAAGATCCTGCCCCAAAAAAATCAAAAAAGATTATTTTTGCTAAAAAAAAAGCGGCAAAACTCAGCAAGAAAAACGGTATCAGCAATCCGGGGACGAAATCAAACGCCGTCAACCGAAAAGAATAGAGTTCACTTGTCCATTCCGATTCCGGGGCCGGTATAACTTTCAACCTCCCTCCGGGGGCGCGTTCCCGCGAGCGCAACACTTAGTGTACTCACGTCACATCGACTCACTACCTAACATGTCCTCCTCTTCTCTTATTCTCTCTTCTCTTCTCTCTCTCTCTCTCTTTTCTTCTCTCTCTCTTCTCTTTCTCTCCATAGCATACATAAATCCCCTTTAATGTTAAATATGATGAAAATGTTTTTAATCGGGAATTTTAATTTTTTTGTTAAAACCCAAAACAACAATGGAAAAAAGGAAGTTCCCCTTGTTTTTTGAATTCCACATGGTTTTTACAATTTCTTTATTTTAAAATTTGATGAACACCATTTTCCCCCTTATTCTTCGCCCTCCCCTTCCCCCTCCGCTCCCCCCGTCCCGCCCTTCAACCCCACCCCTTTTTTTTTCCAAAAAACAAAAAAAAAGTGCGCGCATGTGCGCATGGCGAGTGGACCCATGCATGCACCCCCCCACCCCCCCCACCCCCCCCCCCCCCCACAACCACACAACTCACCACAAACAATAGTTTCACCCCTTTTTTTGAAATCATATAAACAGGGTGGTGCATTGAAAATATGTAGTTGGACGGGGTTTAGGGCTGTGACGCCAGTTTAGCGTTTGGGGGCGTATTCCCGTCTGTGGGGACGTCCCCCAGACAATGGCGGTGGGGGGGGCACAGTGCCCGGGGTTCTGGGAAACTTCGGGGGCGCTTGGGGGACAGTTTCAGTGGCCCCCTGTGGCTAGAAGGGGATTCTGGAAATGGGGGTGGGTTGAAACGGAGGGAACCCCGGGTCCTTGGGGAGGCCTGGGAATGGTTGGGGAATAGGGGGTAGGGAGCCGGCTGGCTTTTGTACTGGGGGAGTTGTTTTCTGAGGGGGGAGGAAACGAACCTGAAAGGCCTCCCCACGTGGTATAAGTGTGTGAAAGAAAGGCCCTGTTGAAGGGAGGTGATAGGCCCCAGGGTGTCGTAACGTGTTTTGGGGGCCAGGCTCTCTGTTGTGGGGGGCTGAAAGGCCTCGCGGCGTCGTAACGCTGTTGCTGGGAACACGTCGAACGGAGACAGGTCCCCCAGGTTTAGCTGGTTTTTGCTGGGGTCGGGGCCATCCTCCCGTCTTGGGACGGCAGCTGGGGTAGTGGTCATGGAAGAGAGGGGGGCGCCAGCTGCATAGCCACCCCGTCCTGAAATGACCAAAATCAGGGGGTGGTTTACCCTGCCCCTGTGCTGGGTGTATCAAAAAAACACCCGGCCGCTGCTCCCCTTTTTCCACACTTTGGGTGTCGCTGTGACGAAAGGCCCCTTACCTGTCGGCTGTTGGTTGACGAAGAAAAGTGGCAAAAAAACTGCATAAAATTGGTGGTAGTTTTTCAGTCCTTTAATGGGTGAACAGGATTTTGTAAAATGCAAGTTTGGGGCCCATTCTTGTAATAAATGTATCTTTATTGTTGTAAGTTTATTTTAGCAGCAAAAGAGGCTGTACGGGGTTCTTTGGAGGGAAAGTCGAGTTGTTAAAAGGGTGACGTTCGTGTGGGACGTGGGCTAAAGGTTGAAGTGAAGGGGGGAGATTTGCAGGATTGATCAGTTTGTCACGTGTACGGGGGCAGGGCCCGGGGCAGTCATTGGGTCCTACATGAACAATCACATGCTGGTTTTGGGTGAGTTTGTCCGGCTTGGCCTAGCCCTGATCAAATCCTTTTTTGTCATCCCGGGAACCACGTTTTAAAACCCCGTTTTCTCCTGCCAAAAGTTTGGTTGATTTCCCCAGGACAGAGTCACCTATGGGCCGAAAAAAAATACCCAGGAATTTTTATATCACGTAAAATTTTCATGGAGACTTGTCCTGAGTGACTGATTGGGGTGAAGGTTTTGATCAGTATCTGTGTTACCCTAAAATACACTGGAAACGTTTTTTGGGACTTTTTGTTGAAAAAGTGTCATCCTGTCCTCGCTAAGCCTGAAAGGAAATTTTGAGTAGAGACAGGTGTCGATGGTGTTTGGTGTTTAACAGGGGTATTTTTCTTCAAGGATGTCTGGGGAGGATGTATTGTTTGTAGACATTTTGGATGTGTGCAATGTCCGGGGTGTTCCTCATCACTTAGGTTGAAGGATCGCGGAGTAGGAAGAGGTTTTTTTGCTGCTTGATGTCTTCTGTGTCTATGGTGGAAGTGGTGGTAGTACGAGCCTTTTCCCTCTGAGATTTTATCTGAGATTGGGAAATTCCTAATTGTGTCTTTAATGAAGATTTCCCTTCAGTAGTATTAATGGCTTTCTAAGCTGTTGAAAGATTTCTGAAAAGACCTATTGATTTAGCAGAGTTTCTATTTTTTTTATGATGTTTGTTAATTTCATTTTTAACCCCTATTTTCTATCTTCTAGTGTGAAAAAAAGTTTGTTTTTTGATATTCGAAAGTTCAGCGGCCAGTGTGTCTGATTGTCCCCCAACACCCGAAATTTGTGCTGGGGGGCTCTGCAAAAAGTTTTTCGGACGCGTGCGCGTCTCTGAGTTTACTACGCTTCTTGCGTGAAACTACTTTGACACTTGCCGTGTCATTTTGGGTGGGCCCTTTTAAACCCGGTGCTCCCCCTTTAGTCCAAATGGGTGGCCCGGAGGTGGCGTTGATGGGGGCTGTACAGTGCGTGCAGTCTTTCTGAAGAATGGATATGAAACCCGAGTCTTTCCCTATTTTTTCGGTCTCC
This sequence comes from Conus ventricosus, assembly GCA_018398815.1. Classification (NCBI taxonomy): domain Eukaryota; kingdom Metazoa; phylum Mollusca; class Gastropoda; order Neogastropoda; family Conidae; genus Conus; species Conus ventricosus. The sequence goes on along the minus strand of JAFLJL010000424.1, from coordinate 3,811 downwards.
TATTTACTATGGCAGCATTTAAGGGACCTGGGGATGGACACACGGCTTTAATGTGTGGTCTTGTACAGGTGTGAGGGTGGTGATGGGAAATCCCCTTCAAAGTGATAGGAAAACGAGTCGTTCAGCGCAGTGCTGTAATCATCGTCTGACGAACTCAGTCCCAAGTTGTGAGCACCCCGGGACTCTTTGGTCCATGCCTACGTCGATCCTGAAAAGTAAAGGTGCCCGTGCCTTTTTGGGAAGAGAGAGGAGAGAGAGAGGAGAGAGGAAGAGAGGAGAGAGAGGGAGGAGTGTGTGTGTGTGGTGTGTTTGGGGGTGTGGGTGTGAGAGAGGGAGAGAGAGAGAGAGAGAGAGAGAGAGAGAGTGGTGTGTGTGTGTGTGTGTGGTGTGTGTGGTGTGGGTGTGGTGTGTGTCCGTGCTAGGCTATGCCTGGCGCTGGTTTTGTCTGTCTTTTCCCGCCCGTGTTGGTTTGTATTGTGTGTGTGTGTTGTGTGTGTGTGTGTTGTGTGTGTGGGTGTGGTGTGTGTTGTGTGTTGTGTGCGCGCGCGCGATTCGGGCGTGGTTTTTGTGTGTGTCAGGGCTTATGGAGCTGGGGTTTTTTGTCTGTGGGTTTTGTGTGTGTGTGGTGTGTGTGTGTGGTTTTGTGTGTGTGTGTTGTGTGCGTGGTGGGCGTGCGTGCGTGCGTGCGTGCGTGCGTGGTGCGTGCAGCGTGCGCGCGGCGGTGTTGTGGTGGTTTGTGTTGTGTCAGTGTGTTGTGTTGTTACGTATTTTATATAAGTGTCGTGTTTTCGTTGCATTTCTGAAGGTTTTGGTTTCACCGAAGAAGACCTGAAAGGTCAAAATACATCCTGTAACCCGTTTGTCCGGGTCGTCATACAGAACCAATACCATTTTTCTTTAATAATTTGTTTCAATTTCTGCCTTCAGTCGCCTCGCTTCGAGACTAACTCTGCTTCATTCACCCGGTGTCCCCAGGTCAGTCAGAATGGTGCCAGGGCCGGGGTCTGTGTGAATGGTTTGTCCTGTCCATTCTGTGAGAGAATCGATGCCACCACGTACCAACACACCTGTACATCTGCTTAGTGAACAGCCGTGGTTTGCTCACGTTCATCGTGATACATTATACACTAGGAAGTCTTGTTTAGATCAGCTAGTTATTTGTTATGTAGTCCTGTTGCACGTTTCTTGTAACTCTCTCTCTCTCTCTCTCTCTCTCTCTCTCTCTCTCTCTCTCTCTCTCTCTCTCTCTCTCTCTCTCGCTCTCTCTGTCTCCCCCTCCTTCCCTCCCTCCCCCCCTCTCTCTCTCTCTCTCTCTCTCTCTCTCTCTCTCTCTCCCTCTTCCTTTCTTTTTCTCTCTCTGTCTCTGTGTCTGTCTGTCTGTCTTGTATCTCTCTCTCTCTCTCTCTCTCTCTCTCTCTCTCTCTCTCCTCTCCTCTCTCTCTCTCTCTTTCTTTTATTCCGTTTTTTTTTACAAAAAATGATGATGTTAGATATTAACAAAGTGTTGCTGTTTTTTATACTAGAGTCTAAAATCATCGACACGATGAAAAGACTTTAAATACAACAACCACCAACCAGCAGCATTACTAGGAAGTGTAAATGCATCTCCTGAACGACTTTGTCAAAGAAAAGCCAATCCACGTCTTTGTTCTGTGTTTATCTCTGTTTGCCAAGTTGTCTTGTTTGCAGAAGACCGACTCCTACGTAGAGTTGAGATTGGGCTGGGTTCAAGTGGAAAGCATGGGACTACACAGTCCAGTTTCCTCCGCTTTAGTGGATGCGTCCCTGAGAGTGTTTGCGACAATTTCCTGACCAACACCGCAGGTGTCTGCATCTCTCAAGCTTGGTAGGCGCAAAAAGGTGTGAGAGAGTAAGCGCAGTGTACAGCCCTGCCGTGCAGTCAAGCTGGCTTCTGGACAGAAATTCGTGATCTCATCTTCATCATCCTCATGCTCGTCTATAAGAATTAAAAAGAAGTCTCAAGTTCTGTGCCCTTCATGCCCTGCTCTCAAAGTACCTCAGTGTCGATGTCCTCCCCCCCACGTCTGTGCTCTTGGTGAGGTTCCGTCAGGGTCAGCGGTATTGGCAAATTAATGTAGATTGCTGTTGGACGAACGTGGCGGCGCCCTCCGGAGGGAGAGCCCACTCACCCTGGCTCTACGACCAATCAATTATTGTCAACAGTTAGGAGGCTCAGTAGGTGGTGTCCTACTTATGTTGCATCAGAACAGGCGCCACTGAACTCCGCCAAAGTGACTCGGCAGCAGTGCAGCGTCTCCTCTGGCGGGTTGCTTCATGACGACTTGACACTGGCTGCTCCCTGTGGACTTTGGCGGAACAAGCCGGTTTGTGGCTGCACACCGGGAGCCAGAGTGAGCGGCGTGGGTGCAACGCCACTGATGTGGAACGTAATGAGCGGCGTGGGTGCAACGCCACTGATGTGGAACATAATGAGCGGCGTGGTGCAACGCCACTGATGTGGAACGTAATGAGCGGCGTGGGTGCAACGCCACTGATGTGGAACGTAATGAGCGGCGTGGGTGCAACGCCACTGATGTGGAACGTAATGAGCGGCGTGGGTGCAACGCCACTGATGTGGAACGTATTGAGCGGCGTGGGTGCAACGCCGCTGATGTGGAACAAGCATAATGAGCGGCGTGGGTGCAACGCCACTGATGTGGAACGTATTACATGACAGCCAATACATTAAAGAAAGAAGAAAAACAAAAGAAGTACAAATAACAACCTACTGACAACATTGCAGATTACACCCATGGATAGAAAGAAGAAGGAAATGAAATAAATGTCACAGTAAGTACGATAGTAGAAAATACAGCTAATCCTACACACACACACACACACACACACACACACATATATATATATATATATATATATATATATATATATATATATATATATATATATATATATATATATATATCGATCGTAGCAATGACAGACACAACAAACAAGTTGTATGTACTTCTCTCTCTTACGTTTCGGCAGACTCGCCTTCCTCAGAGAAACTTTATTGACTGCGCCAAACACAGATCACAACTACAGCTACGGGATAAAGAACATCGCTCACTTGTACACTCACACACACACACACACACACACACACACACACAGTGTCACTTACGGACAAGGCGAATTGGAAAGCCAAAGGTTACCAACACCCGACAGAGGTTTTGAGGTGAAGGTGAGGGTGGAGGAGGGGGGGGGGGCAAGGGGAAGGGGAAAGAGGTAGTTGGAGGGGATGGGGGAAGTGAGGGGAAAGGGTTAGGGATAGGGATATTGTGGAGGGGTGAAGACGATGGACTCCCACATTCACGACATTCATGCTCAATCTCGCAAGTCTCTCTCTCACAGAGACCCTCATTCAGTTGTCCCCTGCTGCCCCAGGAGACGTCATTCAAGTAACCAAGGGTAGGGAAACCTGGGGGGGGGGGGGGGGGGAAGGGGCACAGGAAAGGGGCACAGTAATGGAAGAGGGTGGAGGGAAAAAGGAGGGGACAAAAGGGAAGGGAAAGGGGGAAAGTGTAGTAGGCGGGATGGAGGGGTGAAGACGATATATATATAAACAAGGGACACAACAGGATCTACATTTTTATCACACTCACACCATCAAACACAGATACAAAATATCATTTCAAATCATGTCGACCTACGTGGGTTTACAATAGTTCCATTTCCACAATGAACTGGGACACACTGCCATTAATGCTTGTACTGTGTTCTAATATTGTCGTCAGTAGGAGGTCATGGGTTCAAATCCCAGCCATGGCTCGTCCCAAGAGGAAATACA
>JAFLJL010000423.1:12500-47792 GCA_018398815.1 Conus ventricosus | reverse complement strand
CTTTTTTTTCTTCTTCTGCTTTTCGTTTGTTTCGTCTGTCTGTCTATCTTTCTATTTTTTTCTTTTTCTTCTTTTTTCTTTCGTTTTTTTTGGGTCCTAATATACTAACCACTACTACCCCTACCATCCCATTATTACTGCTATTACTATACTTAGTACTACTACTACTTCTACTACTACTTTTACTACCACTACGAGAAGACTACGACTGCTACGACCCTTGCTGTTACTACTACTACTTATACCACTACTGTTGCCACTTCGATTACTACTACTGCTGTACTACTACTACTTACTACTACTACATTACTGTACTAGTTCTACTACTACTACTTACTACCTACTACTAACACTACCACTACCACCGCCACCACTACTACAACAACAATACTACTACTACTACGAAGTTCTTGGGTTTCGAATTTAAATCAACACTACGTCAGTGAGTAAAATGACAACGTGACTGTCTCTCTGGGTGGTCACTTTGGACTGCAAGCAGGGGCCAGTTGACAGATGTGACCCCTGTCCGTCTCTGTGTGTGGTCACGTTGATCTGCAATGCAGGGGCACCTTGTCATTTTGATCCCCATTTTCCCTTAAAACCCTTGTAGTGGGGCTTCACTATTTTTCCTTCTTTTTAAACAACTTGTTTTCAGTATCCCCACCCTGTCTTACTTTTTTCCCTTTTGGTTTTTAAAGGGCCCCCCACCTTTCCCTTTCACTTTTTATTGGCCGAAACAGTCGGATTTCCCTTTTTCCCCCCTTTTTTTCCCCACTTTGTTGTCGTTCTTTTTCCCCGTTGATTTTCAGAATTTTTCCCAATTTCTCGGGCCAAAACAAGGGTGGACAAACAAATCCCCAAGTAAAAACCCCACGACGCGTTTCGACCTCTTAGGTTTTTTTCAGGCAAGAAAACACATTTAGGCACTAAAAATTGAACGACAATCAATCCCCTATCTTTTGTAAAAACTTGGGCCAAGTTGGGCGTCGTCTTTTTTTTGGGTAAATTTTCTTTTTTCCACTAGTTCGGCAGGTGGGTTTAGATTATGTTTAAAAAAATTGTTGGTTTGGGACCGCAGTCCCCCTCGCTGTGAAACCGAACCATTGCTTTAAGTGTTCCTTTTTTCCCAAATTCCCTTTTCCCAAAGGGCTCTCCCGGCGCACCCTGCCTAGTACTCTGGGGGGTTTGGGTTTCGTTCAAAAAACATACCCCCCCTCAGGGTCAAAGCTTCCGGGAGAAGTTGGTGATTTTAAAAATTTGTGGTCAACGGGGGGGCCAAAAATTTCCTCTTTTTGTCTAAAAGTTTTTTTTTCTTTTTCCATTTTTTTAAAAGACGTTTCCGAAGGGGCACTGGGAAGTCTTTTTCCCCTATTCGCCAACTCTTATCCAAAAAAAGGGGTTTGCATTTCAACAACGACAACAACAGCAACAGCAGCACCCAGCAGCAAAAACCCAACAACAAAAAAACAACAAAAACCCAACAACAACAACAACAACAAAAACAACACCCCACAACACACACACCACAAAACCCCAAAACACAAAACACCACTGAACAACCCAACCCGGAATTTTTCGAACCCGGGGGGTTTGCCCGTTTAGAAACCCCAAAAAAAAAATTGTCCGGTACCCCTCCCCGACAAAAAAGGGGCCCCCGAAAGACCCCCGGGAAAAGGGCGGGAAGTAACACGGACGATCTCAAAGCCTAAAAATGCTCTGAGCGAACGAATTTGAGTTCTAGAGAAAATGTTAAAAAACCCGACCAAAAAAATTTGAATCAAAACCCTCAAGATAACGAAAAGGGAAAGTGTGGGCCGCCCGCCCGAATCGCCCCGAAACATCATTCGCAACCCCCTCCCCGATTTAAAGAAAAAATTTGGCATAAACCTCGCGGGGCCGGAAAAAATTCCCCCCCAACACAAAAAGGGGCGGGAAATGTTTTAGGGCCCCGTACATTGGCCAAACAAGAAAAAAAACCCAATAAAAAAAACCCCAAAAAAGGAACAAAAATGATTTGTGACTTTAAAGAGTAAAAAACCCCAACGTAAAACCAAGGCTTTGCAAAATTTACGTAACCCACCCTTGTGGAACAAAAGTAAAAAACTTCAAGTCTCTACAAAAAAAAAAACCCCGTAAAAGCCACATTTGGCACAACAAAAAAAAATTTGTTTCCCCGGGTTTCCACATCTGGGGGGATATGCCTCTGTGTCCCCTGAACATGACAGAATCATAAAGAAGGTTGATGAAACGGAGCCCCTTGGGCCCTTCCCTTAGGGTCGCAGGGGGAAAAGAAAAAGGGGAAAAATTCAGTTGAGAATGTCCACGTTTCTTGAGGGGGAAAAAGTACCCCAAAACCCTGAACCCAATGTTAGTTCTGCATTTTAGGGGGAAAACAAATTTGAAGGGGAAAGACCCCAGAAATCCCGTAGGGAAATGCAGAAATGGTAAAAGGAGGCCAAAGGTAAATTTTCCCCAAACCCCCAAGTCTTTTAAAAGTAAAGGGGCCCTTGCCCAAAGTTTAAAAACTAGACAAAAGAAAGATCTTTTAAACCAAAATGAAAGACAAAACTCCCGGCGGAAAAACGCCTTACTTTTTCCCCTTTTTAAAGAGTTGAGGAGGAAAAACAGAAGAGCCCTGAAAGCTGACGACGTTCCCCCCAGCCCCAGAGGAGCGAGCCCCATCGCGGGGGACCTGGGAAAAAACACCTGCTGGAATTTTTTGGGGGAAAAAAAGCCAGGGAGGAGCCCCGCACCCCTTCTTTAAACTTTGGGGGCCCCAAGGGGGGTTTTTTCCCTTCCCCCCCTTTTTTCCCACGTCCTTGGTTCAACAAAAAGGGTCGTTTTGACTCTAAAGCTGTTTACAGCCGATCCCCCAAGATTTTCTGTTTTATCTATAGTCATAAAAAAGATGGTTAAGGGTCTAAATGATAAAAATTATTGTGATATAAAAATGAAAGCACATAAAAAGCCAAAAACAAACTTTTTCTCCCAATAAAAAATTTTGTGGGTTCTTAACAAAAAAAATCTGGGTACTTAAATCCTATCTAGTAACAAAAAGTTTTCATGTTTTACTACTAAAATCCTTAAAAGTGAGCTGTGAAAAATTTTTCCAAAATCTACCGGGTTTTTAAACCACCCCCGGTTTTAAAGAACAATGGGGGGAGCAGAGTCCCAAACACCCTTTTAAAAGTGCGTAAAGCCCCGGGGATTTTGTAAAAGAACTCCCCCAGTGTAAAACCTTTCCCTCTGTGTTTTGGTGCATTTGGGTTTTAAGTTCACTTCATCCTTAAATTTTAAATTGTTGTTCAAATTTATTTTCCCAAAAAGGCCCCTGTAATAAAAACCACAAATGGTTGAAAGGGCCCCCAAAGATCAAACAAATAAGGGGGTTAATTGGGGGGTGTTTTTTAATGCACATCCCCCTTTCTGGGAAAAGATTTCCCCTTTAAAAATTTCAAAAAACCCGGGTTTTGTTAGATAAAAATACGGATTCTATTCTTTACATACGAATAATGGAAATAAAACCCGGGGTTTTCCCAGATTATCTAACCAAAATCCCCCACCTTTTGATTTAACTTTTAAAATCCACTTTGGGAGTAAAACACAGGGGGGGAAACGGGAGATGCCCTTTTTAAAAGGATCAGATATATTCCAGTCATAATATCTTTAAAAAACTGCAGAAGAAAAAGGGGAAAAACCCCGAGATGTTTCCCCCCAAAGTATAAAAAAAGGTGCAATTGGCATCTTCAAAGACACCCTTAAAAACCTAGATTTAGATTTTTTTAAAAGGGAAAAAAAAGACGATCAGAATGAAAAAATTCGTAAATTTCCCCCAAAAGAAAGCAGAAAAATCGATCCCAAAAAAAAAAAACAAAAATCAAAAAACCCCAAAAGGAAAAAGTGTGGGGGAAAAAGGAATGTGAACGAAAAAAATAACAAAAAAAAAAAGAAGGTTTTAAAGTTTATTGAAAAAAAAGCAGCAAGTAATCATGAAAAAATAAAAAAAAGAGGGGTTAAAAAAAGGGGGGACGCTATGAATACCCCAAAATTTAAAACCCTTGGGGGTGTTTCTGAAACCTTGAAGTAAACATTGTAAGGATATGGGAAAAGTAGGGGAAAGAACTGAAAGCTATGAAAAGGATTGACTCCCCCAGTCCCCCTTTACAATGAAAACCAAAAATTAAACCCACTGAAAAGAAAAAGCAGAAGTTTTTGTAAACTTTTCGTTTTTCCCGCCGTCCTGGGGGTTAACAAACACGACCGAATTTAAGGGAAAAAAAAGAAGAAAGAAAATAAAACAAAATAAAGATCCCCACCAATAATAGCTTTAACTTTAAATTTGCCCCTTTTAATGTACTAAATTTAAAAGAAGCCATTAGAGCCTTTCCCAAAAGAGGAAGTCATCGGTTGGTTTGGGATGCAAAATCAAATCAAAATTGCAAAAAGGAATTTACCAAAAAATTTTTAATGTTTTTTTCTTAAAGCTCTGAAAGTACTTGCTGGAATAGTAGCGCTTCCCCAAAATAGGGAAACAGAAAATTGGTTGCCCGTCATAAAAAAAGGGAAAAGTCTTCTATGATTTCCCAAAAATTACGGGCCCTAAAATTTTTAAAACATCACACTTCTGAAAAAACTATCAAAAAAGAATTGTTTTGAATGGGACTAGCCATTATGTGAAAAAAATAAATCATTCCTTTTAAAATAAAGCTGGTTTTCGAAAGGGAGATTATACAAAAAATATTAGTAAAATTAAAAAACAATATAAAAAAACCCCCTTTGAAAGACAAAAATGTGCCCTGGCAAACCTTTTTTGACAAAACCCCAAGGCTTTACGAAAAGTTTTGGCATTCAAAAATTTTTAAGAAAACCTTAAAAAAAGGGGACTTCAGGAAAGGTTTTAAAATTATTTTAAGTGCTTTCTGAAAGAAAGGGTAAAAAAAACCCAAGAGTAGGAAAAAAATTTTCCCCCAGTAAAACCTTTGTAAATGGGAACCCCCCAAGGGTCAGTTTAAACCCCCGCTTCTTTTCAAAATTGCTATTGTATGATTTGCCAAAAAAAGTTATAAAAAAAGGGTTTGTTCTGTTAAATATGCGGGCCCAATTTCCCTGGGGAAGGGAAAGCCCTTTAAAAAGAAAACTCCGCCGGGTTTAAAAAAATTTAAAATCAGAAAGATCTAAAAAAAACGAACTAAATGGATGGGGGAAATACATGAAGTTAAAGGGAAATTTTAAAAAATATCAATTGAAAAAACAATATAATTCTTTTCAATAGAGGTAATAATCCAAAAAAATCCCTTTTTTTAAAATTGGGGGCGAAAACACCTTTTTAAATATGTGCCCAAAGTTTTTAAAATTCCTAGGTTCCTTTTTTACATCAAAATATCTGGGAAGGGCTCATTTTAAAATACAAAATTAAAAAAAGGGCCGAGGAAAATTTTAAAAAATTTCCTTAAAATTATCTCTAAAGAAAAAAGGGGGAAACAGAGTTCATCTACATTGATAACTCAAAGTAAATTTTTTTGGGGTTTCGAAAAATAAAAATATCCCCAAGAAGAAATTTTGGCCCCCAAAATCCCTTTTTAAAAACCCTTGGGTTTTGAATGCAAGGAAATTTTTGAAATTAGCACAGGCCCTTCCCGGGTGCATGCATCATTTTTGTAGTATTTTAAGCGCAGATGCTTTCCCTTAGGGGAATCCAGAGAGTTAGGGGGTGTTGTAAATTTGTTCCCCGGTAAAAATTTAAAAAAACGCAATTGGGATCTGAAAAAAAAAATGGGGCCCGTATTGTTTTTCCTAAAAGACCAAATCTATAGCTTCTCAAAAAACACGGGAAAGGGTACAGAAAAAAAGAAATTACTGATTCCGGGTTTCAATCGATAATAAAGCCTTCCTTTAAAACCCTTTTTTTTTCCCCTTTAAAACCAAGGGGAGTTAAATAAAGCCCTTTTGATATTAAAAATTCCCAATTGAAAAAGTGAAAACTAAACATGTTACCCAAGCAAAACAAATGCCATGTTAAAAAGAATTTAAAATTTTTTTAAAAATAAACACAGAGGGTTTTCGTGCTTGATAAACAAGGGGTTTTGTGCTTTTCTTAATCCCAGCTTAAGAGTAAAAAAAAATCTTTTTTAAATGGGAAAATTTAAAAAAAACGTCTTTACAGCAGATTAACAGCAAAACCTCCGGGTTTTAAAATTACCTTTTAAACTTTAAAAAAACCCCCCAATTTTTCCCAAATTCTTTCTGTGTTGATTCTAACCCAACCCTTTTCCGGAAAAAAAGTTTTTCAATGCACACAAGACCTGAAATATCATAGAAAAAAAATTAATTTAAGTCCCAAATGTTAATTGAAAGAGGAAACCCATGTGCTTTTTGTTGGATTCCTTAATTGTTCTTTTCTTTAAATAAAAAAAAAGTAGCCGGGGCAGCAAAACCGGGGGCCCCAAAAAATAGTTTTGTTTTCAGAATGTTTGTTTCCCCCTTATCGTAAAAGACATTGTAACTGGTTAAGTCCCCTATCTGGAAAGCTTTTGTAAGTATGGTAACAGGGTTTAAAGAACATTTTTGATTTAAAAAGAATCAAAAAAAAGGAATTTTTAAATTTTAAATAAAAAATTTCCCTCTCTTTAAATGCAAGGGGGGGGGGGAAGTTTAAAAAGGGTTTAAAAAAAAAATATGTAAAAAACTATTTTTGGGGAATGTGGAAAAAAGATTCTCCATTTCATATTGTTTCATGCAATGATTAAAAAAAAAATCTTTCCAGTATTAAAGGGAAAATACTGTCCCGGGCCAAATTTTTCAGTCACCAGCATTAACGTACGAATTCTTTGTAAACTTAAAAACCCCCCCCCAAATGGAAAATACTTATAAAATTCTTTTTTTAACTTTATTTGCGGGGGGGGTAAGAAAAGGAAAAGGGGGGTGGGTTTGGGGGGGAATAAAAAGGTTTTGGGGGGGGGGGGGGGGACCCAAAAGGGTTTTTGTTTTGTTTTTTTTTTTTTTTCTTTTTTCTTTAATTTCTCCGTTTTTTACTTTTAAATTTAAAAGTTAGTTTTGGTTATAATATTTGGGTTTCCCGTTTAAACTTCTCTTTGGTTTTTGTAAAAAATATTCACACACTTAAATCATAACTTCCCCACCCCACACACACCCCCACACACACACACACACACACACACACACTCGCGTGCACGCGCCCAAACCCTACCTTACACTACACACATTTGTGCACGCCGAATTATTCCGTTTCCCCATTCACTTTTTTTTTTTTTTTTTTTTTTTTTTTTTTTGGTCCCAAAATCCCCCAAAAGTGGATAGAGTAAAATGAAGGGAAACACACCCACACCACACACCCACACACACACCCACACTGGGGGTGCGGGAAAGGGGGTTTGGGGGGGTTGTGTGGTATGTGGGGGGGGGGGGGGGGGGGTTTTTTGTTTAAAAACAAAGAAATTCAAACCAATGCGTGGTGGGGGTTTTTTTTAAAATTTTAAAAAATTTGTTTGCTAAACTTTCCCCTTTTCCCCCGGGTTTAAAAACAGCGAATGACTGTCCCCCATCCGAAAAGGAATACAAAAAGGGAAAATTTTTTGGGTTTTAAGTTTCTGTTTACTTTTTTCAACCAATTTAGTACCAAAAATGCCCTTTCCCGAAACTAGAAAACGAAAACCCCCCCGGGTTTTTTCTTGCGCTTTTTTTTTTTTTCTTTTTTCCTTTTTTGTTTTTTTTCGGTTTTGTTTGTCTTTTCTTCTATTTTTTTTCTTTTTCTTCTTTTTTTCTTTCGTTTTTTTGGGGCCTAATTTTACTAACCCCCTACTACCCCTACATTTCCCCCTTTATTCTAAAATTAAATATACTTAGTATACTAAAATTTATACACTTTTTTACCAAACGAGGAAGACTTTCGACTGCTAAAACCATACTGCGTTTCACTCAATTTAAAACCCCCCTTGTTGCCACTTTTGATTATCCAAATGGCCTTTCTATACTACTTTTATATACTTATGTCTTAAATTTTTATAAATTTACTACCAAATACTAAACTCCCCAAACCCCCCCAAACCAAAATTTCTAAAAACAACAAAATACTATACTATACAAAGTTCTTGGGTTTTGAATTATAAAAAAACCCGCTCCCCTTTAGTGAGTAAAATTTCCCAAAGGGGGACCCGCCTTTTGTTTTGGTCAGTTTTTTTTCTGCAGCAGGGGACCTTGTCAGTGTTTAATGTTTTGGGGTGGTCAGTTTTTGGGTTTGAAGAGGGGCACCCCGTGTGGATGTTTCTGTGTGTTGGGCACGTTTGGATCTGCAAGTAGGGGCCCTTGTCAGTGTGCCGTAAGTAAAAGCTGTTTAAACCCTTTACGCTCGGCCCCCACACTTCAAATTTTTTCTTTCGGTTTTTTTCTGGTGTGCTGAAGGGGAAAATCAACCAGAATAAAGATGAAGGGCAGAATTTCCCCTGGGGCCCCCTTTTGCATGACGTTAATTTTCCGGGGCCCCTGTGGGGCGTTTATTCTTAAAAAGCTGTCGTAAACAACAGCAAGTTGGCCCCTCCCCTTGGGGTGGCCCTACCCCGCTCATTTTGTTTTCCCCCCCCAAACCGGGCGCCAAGGGGGACGTTTGCCCGTACAGAGACAGCTCCTTCCAGCCGCGCCTTCAGGCCAAAAAGGGTTCCTGGGGGCCCAACCCGGCGGATTTTTGAGGAATTTCCCGCAAAAAGGGGGAAAAACAAAACCAAATATGGGAAAATCAAAAAAAACCCTCGGCCGGGGGAAAACCCAAAAAACCCCTAAATCGACGGATGTGAAACCCCTTTGCCCAAGGAAGTGCCGGGGTGAGCAAAAACCCGTTTTTTAGAACTCCTCAGGAAAAGGGTTTAAGAACCCGGCCCCAAAAATCTTAAAAAATTTCCCCGGGGCCACCCTCACCTGAAACCCCGGGGACCACCCCTAATGCCCGGTTTAAACCCCTTTACCCGACCCCGGGGACCCCATTTTTACCCGACCCCGGGGACCACCACTACCTGACCCGGTGACCCAAACCAAATTTCCTGACCCGGTTTACCACCCTTTTACCCGACCTTTTTCCCCCATTACCCCCGGGGGCCGTTTACCCCATTACCTGACCCCCGGTTTACCACCATCTACCCGCCCCTTTACCACCCTTAAACCCACCCCCGGGGACCACCATCTCCGAAACCCGGGGGACCCCCCATCTATGACCCGGTGACCACCCTCTGCCCGCCCGGTGGCCACCCTCTACCTGACCCCGGGGACCCCCCTTACCTGAACCCTTTACCACCCTCTGCTTGGGCCCCGGGGACCACCAAACCTGACCCCGGGGACCACCATCCAACCGGGCCCCCGGGGCCACCCTCTACCCGAGGCTTTGGGAAAACGGGCCAACGGACCTTTTTTGAAAAAGCCCTCCCGAAATAAGGGCCAAAAGGGGTCATTTGAAAAAGAGTGAAAAAAACGGAGTTGGAAAAGAGGTACGGAAAAACACGCACAAAAATCGGGGTTTGCGAGAGGAGACCACCTCGAGGACGGCAAGGAGGAGGAGAAAACCCACCATTTGTTCTTGGCCCCCCCAGACCATTCCCTCCCAAAGGAACGGTGAGTGTGCATCGATCCCCCTCCGGGAAAAAAACCCTTACCCATATAAACCCCCCTGCTTGAAAAAAACCTTAAAAAAGGCAAAAACCCTCGCCCGAAAAGGGCAGGCCGAAATTTTGACGTCAAATTGAAATTTAAGTGACGCGATTCTTTTTCACAAGAACAAAACCAAGCCCCCGTATGTGTTCCCAAAAGGGTAAAGAAAAAAGGGATGACGTCAACCCGTCTGGTCCCGGCCCAAGGTTAATTTTTTCCATGATTCCCCGATGGGGAAGATAAAAACCCCGTCGTTTGGGGTACCCCCGGGACGGTTTTGGACATCTGGTTTCAAAACCATCCCCGATTGGGGGCCTGTGCAAAAAAACCCAAGGGGCACCAAGCCGTGAAGAAGGGGACTGCTTGGGGTTTCATGTGGGAAAAAAAGAAACTAAAAAGGGAAAAAATCCCAAGACAGTGTGGGCAGAGAATTCCCCCACTTTTTAAAACAAAGGGAAAAGCAAATCATCCAAAAACCCAAAATTGTTGTTGTTTGGTGGGCCCAGTGAAGGAAACCCCACATTCACAGCAAAGGGGGGAAAGTTTTAACGCCCCTTTCTGCTTGGGAGAGCTCCCCCCTGGCCCCAAAGTTCCTTTTGTCCCCTGGAAATTGGACTCCAAAGAACCCCAGGCTTGGAAAGAAGGAGCCATCCACCCGTTGACAGGGGCACCAGCATCCTCGGTGGCAATTGGGGCGTCAAAGTCCACCCCATCTTTTGGGGAAAGGCCCCCCGGGAAAAAGCCCCCAAAAACCCCGCCGTGGAATGGTTTTTAGTTTGGGCATTTTGGGGAATCCCCCCAAAGGAAAAGGCCTGCCCCGGGTCTCCAGAGGCCTTTTCCCCCGGGCTCTCGACAACCCCTTTGGGGCCCCTCTTTCAAACCCTTTTTGACTTTGCCCAACGCTGTTTTTAAAAGTTTTTTTCCCCAATTAAAAATGGGAAAAAAGTTTGGGGCAATTGCAAACTGTTCTACAAGGGGAATGTAAACCATCGTTAAAAATTCCCTTTAATTTTTAAACTCCCTTTATTCCCAAAAACTTTTTTTTTTTTGGTTTGCATTTATATGTAGGAAACCAACCAAATTTTCCCCCCCAATTAAGGGATTCCCAACTAAACCCCCTCTATATAACTGTAGGACACCAAATAAAAGAAATTAGACTGCAATATATGTTTTGATCAGGGTTTAATTAAGATCTTTGGAAATTGACCTCACAATTTAAAGGTAAAAATAAAGAAGGGAATTTTTTTTTTTTAAAAGGGGGATCTTAAAAATGAGCAAAAATTTAAAAAAAATTTCTTTTGAATTATCCAAAAGGGCCCCAAAAAGTAATTCGAAAGGGTAAAAACACCTTCCCTTTTTCAAAAAAAATGGAAACATATTTGGGGGAAATTTTAAAGAAAATTTCCGTTTTGGGGAACCCGATTGCCCGTAAACTTAACGCTTTTGTTTTTAAAAAAATGTGGATTCCCCAAAAAATTTTTGTTAAATGTAAGGGATAACCCAAAATTTTGAGGGTTTAAATCCTAGGCCAACCTTTTATTGCCCTTTAAAGTTAGTATCTTTGGGAAAAATCCTTTTTTGCTAGTTGGTAAACCGAGGAAACAATTGGGAAGTATCATTTCCCTATTGTTTTTTACACTAAAAAAGAAAAGATTCAAGATGAAGGAAAAAGTTGACGTTGTTCCCCAAATTTTTATACAGTATTTCTGGGCGGAACCTCTATGAGTCAACCTAAAGTCAATAGGGTCAAAAACCAAAGGAAAATGAAGGGGCACTGATATTTTTTGAAAATTCCCGAAAAGCTGTTTTTTAAAAGTGCGAAAATCCATGCCCCAAACGTTAAATGCTATAAAGATAAGAAGTACAAAAGGGGGAAAAGGATGTTTGGAAAAAAAAAAAGCGCCCGAAGCAGTGGGGCAGTAAAAAAAAAACTTCCAAAAAAAAGGCTTAAAGGGGCAGAACTGAAGAAAAAAAAAAATTGGGAATGAAACGTGCCCAAAAAAATCACAGCAACCCAGTTGTGGGCCCCCGCAAAAACGTATCTATTTTACTACTTTTTTCCATTTTAAAAAAATTACATCAAAGACAAGCAAAAGTATGGAAAAAGGTTAAAAAAAATTTAAAGCCCAAATTTCCATTTCCCCTCATATCCCATTAAATTGATAACAAGTATCCCCCCACAAGAAAAAGCAGTCATTTGTTGAAGGTTTTCAAAGAAAAATTCATCAAAAGTCTTACATCAAATTAGAAGCACCGAGAAGGGAAGAGGGAAAAAAATATTTTTGTTTAACCCCCCCCAGATTTAAAATCAAAACTTAAAAATCTTTTTTAACCTTTTTGGAATTTAAAAAGATTTTATTGGAGTGTTTTTTCTGCAAAACCACGCTGTTGGCAACGCGGTATTTTTATTCAATTGCCGCCAAAAGGCCCTTAAATTTTGGGGCAATTTTTTCTCTCATTTTAAAACCCAAAAAAGTTGGTCAAATGGGAAATTTTTCCTAAAATTTGGGAAAAGGGGCCCGGTTTTTAAAAAACCAGTTCCAAAACAAGGAAAACGGGGGTCCGAAAATTGGGCCCGTTATCGTCCCAAAAAGCTTTAACATCGCAAGTTGGTAAAAAAATGGAAAAAATTGTTAACGTCCCTATTTTTTTTATTTCTGCGAAAAGGAAAAATTTATTCCAAAAAACCCCCCCAGGTTTCAGGAAAAGAAGATGTACAACGGGTCATCTAGTTTAAAAATTTCGAAAACCAATTTTAAAAAAATTTTCCCCGAAGAAAAAGTCCCTTGGGTATTATTTGAAATTAGAAAAATTTGTTTGTGTTTGGCATGTCCCTTTTGCTTTTAAACAAAAAAATAATTGGGAAATTTTGGGGGCAATTTTATCAATTTGTAAAATGTTTTTTTCTGGGGGAAACCATTTGTTCCCCGAATTGGCACTTTTTATTCGAAATTCAAGGATAAAGATATTGGAATTCCCCAAGGATTATCAATTTGCTCCAAATTTTTTTTACTAAATTTTATTAAGATCTCCCAAAAAGTTTCAAAAAAAATTCATCTCGGGTTTAATAAGTGGGACATTGCTTATGGGGAATACAAACCCTTTTGAAAACAAAACCCAAAAAAAAAGGGGTTTTAAAACATGTTTTAAAAACTTAAAAAAAATTGAGCTGATTTAAAATTTTGATTTATACATGAAAGAAAATGGTTTAGAACTTCCGGAGAAAAAACCAAAAATGCTTTTATTAATGGTGATACCCAAAAACTTCCCCCTCAGTTGTTATAAAAGGCAACAAATCTTAAATATTAAAAACGTCAAATTTTTAGGAGTCAAATTTAAACCCCCAAGTTAAAATTGGGGAATTTCATAAATTTAACACATAAAAAGTAAAGTAAAAAGATTAAATTTTCTCAAAAAAAATTAAAGCCGTTATGGGGACAAGATACTCAAACACTTTTACACCTTTCTACCAGTTTAAATTTGATCGAAATAAATTTTGGTCAAGGGTTTATTTCTCAGCTCCCTGGACGCTTTCCCAAAAAAAATTTAAAGCAAAGATATGAGACGGGGGCTTTTCCCACCTCCCCCTGTTATTAAAATTGTTTCATATTCAAAGGGGTGCAGGGGGGTTAAGACAAAGGTTAACGCTTTTCCCCAACCCAAAAAAACGCCCCCGATAGGACAGCACTCGTCACTCACTGGGCCCGACAAAAGTGACGGGGAAAAATAACATTTTTTAGAAAAAAAAACAACTTTATTTAAATTGACCTTCCCAGCCCCCGGCCCCTACACAACCCACAAATTGAAACATACAAAAATGTAAAAAATCCTCAGACAATCTCATTAAAAACGCAACCCCTTTTTTAAAATACTCTTCATTAACCAGGAAAGACCTATTCCCCAAATTTGTTGAATAAAACTTAAAAACAAATAAAAACCCTCCCCAAAAATTTCCAGCAATTTTCCCCGGGTTTAGTCAGTTTTTCTCTCATCACACTGTGCGAAACGAGTGAAACTGGCCCATGTTGTGCCTCCCCATTTGGCCAAAACCATTTGGGGGGGCATGGCAACGTAGCTTTTAGTTTCACCCCCCCCGGTCTTTCCCGGGCTCCCCGAAAATTTGCCCTCTCCACGGGGAAAGGGGGGTCCTTTTCGGCCTTCCCCCCAGGGTTTTTGGTGCAAAAAACCCCCCCGTTGTCCCGGAGCTCCCCTTGGCTCCAACCCGGGGGACACGTTTTCTGTCGACCGTTTCCCCCCAAAAGGTCGGGGGCAAATTTTCCCGTCGTCGGCCCGAGGTCCCGAACCTATGTCAAAGCCCCAGGAGGGGGGAACCCCCGGGGGACCGCAAAACCCTTCTTTACGCTGTAAATTTTTTTGGGCCTCAGAAGACGGGCGGTTTACTTTCCCCCTTTAAATGGGGTACAACTTCCGGTTTTCCAAGAAACCTTTTTAATTTTATTCCAAACAAAAGAGAACCCCAGTTTAAAAAGGCTAACCCAAAGGAATCACGGGACCCCCCACATCACACCTTGTAAACCCCCAAATCCCCAAATTATTTTTATTCCGCCAAAAGGGAAAACTAGTCGCCTCACATACACACACAAAAACAGCGCTAGCCCAAAAAGACTTGGGGGCCCCCGTGGTTAATCTAACCTCCCCATTCAAAACTCCCCCGTTCCGGGTTTTTCCCGGCGGAAAGCCCCCCAAACCCACCTGGGTTTTTTTCCCCAAAAAAGGGCCTGGACTTCCTTTTTCCCCCCACCGAGGCCAGGCGGACCCCCGGGTTTCCGCTGAAATTGCTTGCCTTTCGCAGTACACAATACAGAATCATTAGTTATACGACGAATGTCATATCTCAAATTTTATGCTTTATTATAGCAACGGGGAATCGGTTGTTTTTTTTTTTTTTTTTTTAGTAGTGAAACAGTCAATGGAAATAATCCGGCTATGCTGCTTTCAGTACCTCGTCACCTAGATAACCGCAGATGAGGCAGTACATGACCTCCATGGATACTTCCTCGCTTAAAATTAAAAAAAAAGTTCTGCAGTGCTCTTCTGTGAAGGGGAAGCTTTCTTGTGTGTGATGTTCACAGTGCGTGGTAGGCGATGGGTGCCACAGGCAGCTGTAGTTTAGAAAAACACGAAGTTTCCCTTTCTGTTTCTGATTATTGCTTGCCGTTTCGTCTTCCCACCTCACATTGAAATGACATGGTCTGGTGTCATGTTGGGGGTCAAAAGAGTCTGTGTCGGTGATAGTCTACGTCCATCATGTCTCTTCGGAGATATTTAGTCCACGTCCATCATGTCTCTACGGAGATAGTTAGTCTACGTCCATCATGTCTCTTCGGAGATAGTCTACGTCCATCATGTCTCTTCGGAGATAGTCTAACGTCCATCATGTCTCTTCGGAGATAGTTAGTCTACGTCCATCTTGTCTCTTCGGAGATAGTTAGTCTACGTCCATCATGTCTCTTCGGAGATAGTCTACGTCCATCATGTCTCTTCGGAGATAGTTAGTCTACGTCCATCATGTCTCTTCGGAGATAGTTAGTCTAACGTCCATCATGTCTCTTCGGAGATAGTTAGTCTACGTCCATCATGTCTCTTCGGAGATAAACAGTAAACAAGTGGGGTATGTTTTGCCTCCGTAAGGAAACCTAACACAGAGTAACTTTTATTCAAGACTGGCACATCTTCGGAGATAGTCTACGGTCCATCATGTCCTCTTCGGAGATAGTCTACGTCCATCATGTCTCTTCGGAGATAGTTAGTCTACGTCCATCATGTCTCTTCGGAGATAGTTAGTCTACGTCCATCATGTCTCTTCGGAGATAGTTAGTCTACGTCCATCATGTCTCTTCGAGATAGTCTACGTCCATCATGTCTCTTCGGAGATAGTCTAACGTCCATCATGTCTCTTCGGAGATAGTTAGTCTACGTCCATCATGTCTCTTCGGAGATAGTCAGTTTACGTCCATCATGTCTCTATCTTCACCTCTCCTAATCTCGGTGAGCAGTCATTTAGGGGCGCCGTCACTGAAGAACTCTTCCTGATGTTCCTTCAGCGCTGATTTGGGTCTCTGCAAATGGTTTATCATATATTATTGTAATCTAAAATAACCACGCAAGCAACCACGCAAGCAACCAATCAACCAAACGAGTAAGCAAGCAAGCAAGCAAGCGACCAACCGACCAAACTACCAAGCAACCAATCAAGCAACCGAGCAATCTAGCAACCAAGCATGTAAGCAAACAAGCAAGCAAGGGAGCAAGCAAGCAACCAAGCTGCAGGCAAGCAAGCAAGCAACCAACCACCTACTTGGCCATAATTATATGAGTTCGGAGACCGAGTTTCTTGCTGCGGGATGTTGGATGTAAAGTTGGGCCTTTTCGTGTGTGTGTTTTCAGATTATAGGGATCTGCGTGTTACAGAGTGTGGAAAAACGTGAGAATGGAAAAGTCAGCCGTATCAGGATTGCCGTAGGTAGGCATTATCTCTATGCACGCCTTGTTACATTGCTGTCGGCCCGTCTATCAGTGGCTGGAACTGCAGGCGTAAGCGTGTCGTCGGTCAGTGTCTATCGATGTCGGTCTACCTGTCTGTCTGCCTCTTTATCACTCTTTATGTTTCTCATTCCGATTCTCTCTCTCTCTCTCTCTCCTCTCTTCTCTCTCTCTCTCTCTCTCTCTCTCTCTCTCTCTCTCTCTCTCTCTCTCTCTCTCCTCCCCCCCCTCTCTCTCTCTCTCTCTCTCTCTCTCTCTCTCTCTCTCTCTCTCTCTGAATCTCAGTCTGTCTGTCTGTCTCCGTCTGTCTGTCTTTCTGTCTGTCTATCTCTTTCACTCTCACTCCCCGTGTGTGCGCGCGCGCGTGCGTGCACGTATTCCTGTGTGTGTGTGTGTGTGTGTGTGTGTGTGTGTGTGTGTGTGTCTCTCACTCTCTCCTCTCTCTCTCTCTCTCTCTCTCTATATATATATATATATATATATATATATATAGATCAGTATATATATATATATATCTGTGTATGTGAGTCTGTGTGTCTGTGTGTGTGTGCGCGTGCGCGTGCGATGAGCTAGACTTGATTTTCTGTTTTCCTATTTCTTTAGTAAGTCGATTTGCATCCTGCCCTGCTCTCTGTCCTGCTCTCTGTCTCTGTCTTTCTGTCTCTACCTCTCCTGTCTTTCTCTATCTCTGTTTCTCTCTCTCTGGCTGCCTGCCTGTCCGTCTATCTCTCTGTTTTCTGTCTCTCTGGCCGCCTGTCTCCCTCTCTGTCTGTCTTTCTGTCTGTCCCTATGTCTGTCTGTCTGTCTACTTATTCCCTTTGTCACGTTTTTCAGCCACCTCTTACGATGCGAGCTTAAACCACTTCATTTCACAAGTGCGTGGTGGAATAGATTTCGTTTTAGTTCCGTAATTTCCTTATCAGATTAGGATCATGGGACGCATTTGTAAGATTCTTGCGCGCATGTGTGTGTGTGTGTGTGTGTGTGTGTGTGTGTGTGTGTGTGTGTGTGTGTGTGTGTGTGTGTGTTTGTGTGTGTGTGTGCGTGCGTGCGTTGCGTGCGTGCGTGCGTGCTTTGCCTGCGTGCCTGCGTGCATCATGAATCATGATGACACCTGCAGAAATTCAAGTCCCATCTCTCCAAATGAGATGCTTGAATGCGACCTTGGAGCCGATTCCGCAGCCATTTCGGTGCAAGTTTGACTGTTGCAAAGAAAAGGCTAACGTAGAGAAGTTGGAGATGCCCCAAGTATGCAGTACATGCAGATGTGAGAGGTACATATATAACCTTCAAGGATACTTCCTCGGTTTAAAAAATAAGTTCTGTGCGCTCGCTGCTGCTCTGTTTAGATGGAGTTTTCTTGTTTGATGTTGTTGCCTGCGTACGGTAGGGGAATGGATACTTTTTTTTTTTTGCTTTAGTTTGGAAAGAGCCAAAGTTTTCCTTTCTCGATTACTGTTCACTCTGTGCGTCTTCCCACCTCACATTGAAATAAAAATTTGGTTTTGATGCCATCTTGGGGGGGTGGGGGGGGGGGGGTGGAAGGGAGTGGAGGTCTGTATCAGGGATGATTAGTCTATGTTCATCATGCATGTGTTCTTTCTTCGCCGCTCCTGATTTCGTGAGCTGTCGTTTAGGGGTACCGCAACTGTGTTCACGGTGTTCCCCCAGCACTATCCTGGGTCTGTGAAAAATGGTTTATCGTATATTTTCGTTATCTAAATAACCAACCCAAGCAAGCAACCAAGCGACCAAGCAAGCAAGCAATTTTTTTGTTAACACTACTTTTGGAGAATGATACAGCCATCCTGTATGAAACAATATTCCGGTTACAGATACTATTATAGTCTACATGGGACAGTGTCAGCCCTCTGTCTAATTGTGAACAAGAGTAAAACTAATAAAGTTGTATCTAGGAAAGTTGGATACTTAGCAGCTAGAGAAATTGAGCGAATGATGGAATTCTTATGTCCATTGTTACTGCGTTTAGATATTAAGGCACTTACTTTTCAACGAGGCTGAGTGTTACCGTGTTTTGTCGGAATCTTGGCAGCAGAACCAGATATGCGTTATTATGTATCTTACCAAAATCATTTACATGAAATTGTAAGCCCATTGTTGTATATCTGAAACTCATCTATCACATATAACCTATCCCGGAGTCTTGAAGATCGTTGGGGCGCCACAGAAAACTTCGTAACCAGCTTCCTCCATTCCTCCAGGTTCTCAGACGCTCTCAGGCAGTTCTGTGTGTGTGTGTGTGTGTGTGTGTGGTGTGTGTGTGTGTGTGTGTGGTGTGTGCGTGCGTGCGTGCGTGCGTGCGTGCGTGCGTGCGTGCGTGCGTGCGCGCGCGCGCGTGCGTGCGTGCGTGTGTGTGTGTGTGTGTGTGTGTGTGTCTGTTTGTCTGTGTCTTTGTATGTTAGTCGATGCGTCTTACTTTCCCAAAGGTGGGTGACCTGTTTGATAACTTTGAATCTGTTACTCATCATTAAGGGAAAGAAATAACAAAATCGACAATGACAATAATCATAAACGATGAAAATAAGGGTAGCAAAGAGAAATAACAGCAAACGACAGTGACAGTAGGAATCACGATGAAAAATAAGAATGGAAAATTAATGGGATAATGCATAGTCAAAAAGTAACAGCGAAAGAGACAAAAAAAAATTGCAATGATGAACAGTGAAACGTATGACGAGGAAAATAAAGGACGGTGATAATGACAGTGGCTACAATAATGACGATCCTTAGACCCACGAAACGGTCTATATTCTACATGTTAGTTCTCACGAACCATTAGCTCCTCACAATGAATGTCATGCTCCAGGAACTACAGCCGCAAGAGATGCTGGTCGGGATGCATGATCAATGCGTGTTGCGCTTTTCTCTTCCGAAAACAGGAACTGGTTTTGTTGTTGTTGTTGTTGTCAGGTTTATGACGATTAAGCGAGCGTTCTCTTGTCTCGTGTGTAATGCTTTATGTTCGTCAGTCGCCAACCCCACGATTCATCTCTCTGTCTTTGTGTCTGTCTGTCTCTGTCTGTCCTCCGCCTCTCTCTCTCTCTCATCTCTCTCTCTCTCTCTCTCTCTCTCTCTCTCTTCTCTCTCTCTCTCTCTCTCTCTCTCTCTCTCTCTCTCTCTCGTCCTTTCTCTCTTTCTGTCTGTCTCTGTCTGTCTATCCGTCCGTCTGTCTGTCTGTCTCACTGCTTCAATATCTGTATCTAATGCATCTCTGTTCGTCAGTTTTCATTTCGTACTCTCTCTCTCTCTCTCTCTCTCTCTCTCTCTCTCTCTCTCTCTCTCTCTCTCTCTCTCTCTCTCTCTCTTCTTCTATACCTCATTCCTGTATCTGTTTCCTTGCCTTGCTACCTGCATCCAGAATCACTAATAACTCGCCCATCCCCATTCTGATCTCCGTCTCGTCTGTCTGTCTGTCTGTCTGTCTGTCTGTCTGTCTGTCTGTCTGTCTGTCTGTCTGTCTGTCTGTCTGTCTGTCCGTCCGTCCGTCTGTAGCTCTCTCTCACTCTCTCTCTTAATTTTCCCCAGCTGCATGCCACAAGTACAGAACAAACGAAAACTAAAAGGAAAATGACTATGCCGCTAAAGGAAAGAAACAAACACGACGCCTCCGTTCGACCTCTTTGGTCTTCTTCAGCTAAGACAGACAACATGCCAGACAATGAGAAACGAAGCACGAACATACGGTCACTTATCTCCTCAAACCGGGTGCAAAATAGAGATCAAAGCGTAGAAGGGGTTTTGAGGGAGCTTAAAATACGCTAGTCATCGTCGAGAGAAAGAATCGACAAAAACAAATTGACGACAATAACCATAGCAGTAAAATTCATGATAATGATGTCTTAAAAGAAAACAAAGAGGAACGAAGCAAACTTGAGGGGAGAAAAAGAAAAGAAGGAAGGAAGGAACAGGTGAGGTAAGGTAATTGTTGCTTTAAGCCCAGCCGACCGCAAAGGGCCATACCAGGGCTGTCACCGCGTTGAAGTCAACTCACAAGTCATTCATACACGCAACTCTTAAAAATACATCTTCTGAAGGAATGAATAAGGAAATGGGAAAAAAAGATATCGAAGAACAGTAAGAAGGATGACAAGGGTAACATGAAAGACAATTATGACGGCAGTGGCTTTAATAATGACGAAGTTTAGCCAATAAAAACGCTCTGTTTTCTGCAGGTGCGCTCGCACAAGCCTATGACTTCCCCCCCCCTCCCCTTTTTTTTTGTTTCTTTTTTGTCTGATCAGATTCTCCACGACGGATCTCATTCCCCAGGGACAATAGCCGGAAGGGCGGAAGAAGGAGTGGTTGGGGTACATGATCAATAGCTTTGCTCTTCCTGAATTCCTTAATGCAGGAGCTGTGTTTGTCAGATTGATGACCATTTAAGGAGCAGTCCTTTGTCTCCTGTGTCATGGTTTATATTCGTCATTTCCCAACCCCATTATTCATCTCAGCCTGCCTGCCAGTCTCTCTGTCTGTCTGTCTGTCTCCTTGTCTGTCTCTCTCTCTCTCTCTCTCTCTCTCTCTCTCTCTCTCTCCTCTCTCTCTCTCTCTCTCTCTCTCTCTCTGCGCCTGCCTCCGTCTCTGTCCGTCTATTTGTCTGCCTGTCTATCTGCTGGTGTCTTCGTCTGTCTGTCCATCCGTTCTACCTGCCTGACTGTCTGCCTGCCTGTCTGTCTGTCTGTCTGTCTCTGTCTGTCTGTCTGTCTGTCTCTCTTCTCTCTCTCTCTCTCTCCTCTCTCTTCTCTCTCTCTCTCTCTCTCTCTCTCTATCTCTCTCTCTGCGCCTCTCTCCGTTTCTCTCGATCTGTCTGTCTGTCTGCCGGTGTATCTGCTGGTATCTTTGTAAGTCTGTCTGTCTGTCTGTCCGTCCGTCTGTCTGTCTACCTGCCTGCCTGTCTGTCTGTCTGTCTGTCTGTCTGTCTCTGTCTCTCTTTCTCTCTCGACATTCTTCCCTTTCAGTAACTTTTCCTTGACTTCTCTACATCCATTCCCATCCCAGTCTCAGTCCCATTCTGCTCCCCATCATCTACCTCTCCCCTTCCCTGTTTCTTCCTTATTCTTCCTCAGCTACTTACCCCAGCCCTCCTCTCTCTCTCTCTCTCTCTCTCTCTCTCTCTCTCTCTCTCTCTCTCTCTCTCTCTCTCTCTCTCTCTCATGGTCCATCAATGGTACTAACATTGAAGTTGTAAATAGTTATGTGTATTTAGGCTTTACATTTACCACGTCAATGAATTGTGCAACAGTGTAAAGCAGCTTGCAGTCAAAGGTAAAAAGTCCTTGTTTGGGGTTCTAAAAGCTCACAGCTCTCTCAACCAAATGACAAGAAAAACCTTTTTAAAATATTTGATACCATGATTCAACCTGTTTTGTTGTACACTGCTGAGATATGGAGTATCTTTGGTAAAGGACGTCCTACTGAAAAAATTCATTTGTTTGCTGCAAAAGATATCTTAACGTGGCCCTACGAACACCAAACCAAATGGTTTATGGTGAGCTCGGCAGACACCCTCTCATTATCAATGGTTTTATGAAAACTTTGAAATTTTGGTTCAGATTGTTAGATATGAATGATAAGCGCTTACCTAAGCAAGCATACAGGATGCTCATGAATTTAGACTTAAACGGCAAACGGAAACTGGGTATCAGAATTGAGGTTTTTACTGAATAGAACTGGTTTTGGATTTGTATGGCTTGCTCAGGGAGTGGGTGATGTGAATCGATTTTGTAATGTCTTCAAACAGAGACTCCTTGATATGAACCGCCAAGACTGGGAGCACAATTTGACTACCAGTGACCGTTATGTTCTCTACAGAGACTTCAAATCTGACCTGTGTCCGGAAGTTTATTTAGGTTGTATAAAGCAGAAATGTTTCAGAGACGCTTTAATAGATTCCGAATGGGCATAACTAATTTGAAAGTACATTTTAACAGATATGTTAAACCTGGGGTGACTGTTGATAATAACTGCCCCTTTTGTCCAGGTGCAATTGAGAACGAAACACATTTTTTGTTCCGATGCAAACAATATGATAGTATCAGGCATGTACATATGAAGAATATAGCGCCTTGCAATGAATGGAGACAGTTTTCACATTTGATGTCAACTCATAGTGAAGTCAAAATAAGGCAATTGGCTTGGTATGTCTTTAAATGTTTTGAGATTCGTGACAAACCGTAAGTTTGCTTGAAATGTATTCGAGGACATTTTGTCCCGGTTCAGTATATGTGCTTTGAACATTGTGATCTCCTCCCCCCACCACCCACACCCCTATGCCCTACCCCTTCCCATCCCCGTTACCCCCCCCCCCTCCTGCCCCCTCCCCCCTCCTCTCTCTACGCATGCAATGTTCAATCGTCTCCAATTTATGTAAAAATGTCAACTCATGAAATGGGCCAAGGCCTGAATTCATTAAAATTATTCTTTCATTCATTCATTCTCTCTCTCTCTCTCTCCTCTCTCTCTCTCTCTCTCTTCTCTCTCTCTCTTCTCTCTCTCTCTCTCTCTCTCTCTCTCTCTCCTCTGTCTGTCTGTCTGTCTGTCTGTCTCAGTCTCAAGCATCCCCTCCCTTTTTCTGGTTACCGTTGCATCTAACATGAACCATTTAATATCTTTAAACAAGAAACCTGAAATAAGAGCTTTTTTTTTCCCTTCTTCTTCGCTTCCTACACGTGCTGATCAACTCGGATCACACTCACTATTAGTCGGATAAAATGTTTGGCGGATAATACCGTTGCTTGAATTAATTCCTAAAAAAATCATTTTAAGTGCATTGAAACTTCAATTTTCCTGAACACGCAGCACTATTTTTAACCAAGTTTACGCTGCGGAAAATTGGTTTTAATTCACTTTGAAGTAGTGTGTGTGGGTGAAATTTGGCGCGCCGCGAGCAGCATCGCTGCGCGTCTGTAAGAGCCAAAACATCTCCACTCACTAACAAGTATTGGGCGGGTTGGGCCTTCGTGTGTGCTGTGTGTGTGTTTGACTGATCCTCTGGGTAAAGAAACTGACTAATTACTCCAAGAAAAAACGGTCCAATAGTGAGTGAAATAGCGAGTGCCCTGAGGTGAGGGGGGGGGGGGGGGGGGGGGGGGGGGGGGGGGGGGGGGGGGGGGGGGGGGGGGGGGGGGGGGGGGGGGGGGGGGGGGGGGGGGGGGAGGGGGGGGCATTTTTCTTTCATATGTCAGGGAATGTGTTTCAGAGCGCCAGGTTTCACGTCATCTTCACTGTGTCATGTTTTTTGCCATCAATTAAAACACTCATGATAACTGATTCTGCGCCGTGTGTGTGTTGGAAGTATTTGGTGTTTTTTTTCAGACTATAATCCTTTCGTGTTTTTGTCAGAAATGTTAGACAATGTAATTTAATACTCACATATTTAAAAAATTTCCTTTATTTGTGTAGCATTCCTTTTTCTTCTGTGACGGGAGGCATGCCTAATGACAACAGATAGCCCTATCCTTTTTGAACGGAATCATCTGAACAAACACTTTTTGCTGTGCAAGATAGTTTGGCAAACACCGACCAAGTCTTACATGCACTCTTACAAAAAAAGGGAGATTATTCCCTGCCCTCCTCCTCCTCCTCCCCTCTCTACCCGTTCTCAACTCCCCTATCAAAACCTACTCATTTCTTGGAACCGAATTCGTTGCATCATGACGACTCCTGCAGAAATTCCAGTCCTTCCTGTCCAGATGTGGGTATTTTGATACATACCTTGGCAGCCGATTCCCAAAACTCTTTCATGCGAATTTGATTCATTTCAAAGAAAAGGCATTGATTTTGTTTTTACCAGGTGAAATGTGGAGGCTACGCGGAATAGATAAGATATGGACTTCTTCCTTTGCCTTTTAAAAGGGGATAGAGTGTGTGTGTGTGTGTGTGTGAGTGTGTGTGTGTGTGTGTGTGTGTGTGTGTGTGTGTGTGTGTGACTTGCGTGCCAGCTGCGTGTGTGTGCGCGCGGCGCAGAGGGACCTTGAAAACTGACTGAACAATAATTAGTACAAGGGCATTCCCTCGGGTTTCTCATTATGGTTCATTTATTCCTGCCATGGCCTGGTGCGAGTCACAATACATGAATCATTAAGTAATACGAACACGAATGTTTCTTATCTCACAAATATAGCTTTATTATAGACAAGGAGGGAATGGGTTTTTTTTTTTTTTAAAGTAGTTGAAACACGTCCCATGGAAATAACTCCAAGCTAATGCCGCCTACAGTACCTCGTCACCTACATACACGCAATGAGCAGGTACATGAACCTCCAAGGATACTTTTCCTCGGTTTAAAATTAAAACAAACCCGTTCTGCAGGTTGCTCTTCTGTGAAGGGTAAGTTTTTCTTGGTGCGGTGAATGTTCACAGTTGCGTGGTAGGCGAAGGGGTGCCACAGGCCAGCTGTAGTTGAGAAAACGACCGAAGTTTCCCGTTTCCCTTGTTTCCTGATTATCGCTTAACCCGTTTGCGGCTTCCCACCTCACTATTGATATAGATGGTCAGATGTCATGTCGGGGGCCAAAAGAGTCTGAGTCGGAGATAGTTTTTCCTCTACGTCCAGTCAGGTCTCTTCGAGATAGTTAGTCCTACGCCATGTCAGGTCCTCTTCGAGATAGTTATGCTACGTCCATCATGTCCTCTTCAGAGATAGTTAGTCTAAACGTCCATCATGTCTTCTTCGATAGATAGTTAGTTCCTACGTCCATCAGGTCACACAAGATATTAGTCTACGTCCATCATGGGTCTCTTTCAGAGATAGGTTTAAGTCCTACGTCCAGCATGTCTCTTCAGAGATAGTTAGTCTACGTCCATCATGTCTCGTCGGAGATAGTTAGTCTACGTCCATCATATCTCTGTCAGAGATAGGTTTAGTCCTACGTCCAGTCATTTCTCTCGGAGATATTATTCTACGTCCCATCATATCTCGTCAGAGATAGTAGTCTAACGTCCATCAGTCTCTCAGAGATAGTTAGTCTACGTCCCATCAATGTCTCTTCAGAGATAGTTAGTCTACGTCCATCATGTCTCTTTCGGAGATATTAGTCCCTACGTCCATCATGTCTCTTCGAGATGGTTAGTCTCCTGCGCCCATCATGTCTCTTCGGAGATATTAGTCTGCGCTCCATCTATGTCCCTCTTCGGTTCGGAGATAGTTAGTCCTGCGCCCATCATGTCCTCTTTCTTCACCTCTCCTAATCTCGGTGAGCAGTCCATTGTTGGTGCCGTCACTGAATAACTCTTCTGATGTTCCTCCAGACTGATTTGGGTCTCCTGCAAATGATTTATCATATTTTAATTTTATCTAAAATAACCACGCAAAGCAACCACTCAAGCAACCAA
The DNA here is from genome assembly GCA_018398815.1 of Conus ventricosus. NCBI lineage: Eukaryota > Metazoa > Mollusca > Gastropoda > Neogastropoda > Conidae > Conus > Conus ventricosus. The sequence goes on along the minus strand of JAFLJL010000423.1, from coordinate 22,283 downwards.
TCAATCAAACGAGTAAGTAAGCGAAGCAATGCGAAAACCAACCGACCTAACTAACCAAGCAACCAATCAGCAACCGAGCATCTAGCAACCAAGCATGCAAGCAACAAGCAAGCAAGTGAGCAGAATGCAAGCAAGCAACCAAGCTACAAGCAAGCAAGCAAGCAATCTACCAAGCTACAAGCAAGCAAGCAAGCAAGCAACCACTAACTTGCCATAATTATATAGTATCGAGACCGTGTTTCTTGCTGCGGGATGTTGGTTGTAATTGGCCATATTTCGTGTGTGTGTTTGCAGATTAGAGGATCTGCTGGTTACAGAGGTTAAAAACGTGAGAATGCAAAAGTCAGCCGTATCAGATTAGCCTTTAGTAGGTATTATGCGTCTAGCACCCTTGTTACATAGCTGTCGGACCGTCTATCATTGGTTTGAACAGCAGGCGTAATCGTTTCGTCGTCATGTCTATCGATGTCGGTCTACCTGTCTGTCTGCCTCTTTAACACTCTTATGTTCTTCCATGTCCGATGCTCTCTCTCTCACTCGCTCTCTCCTCACTCTACTCTCTCACTCTCTCCCCTCTCTTTTCATCTCTCTCTCTCTCTCATCTCTCTCTCTCTCTTCCTCTCTCTCTCTCCCTCCCTCTTCTCATAGTGACCAGGATAGTGGCGGACAAGGACTGCACCCGCTCCTCATTACACGCGCGAAAAAGCAGACAATTACTTTCGGTTTGCACTCAATTCATCGTCAGTCGGGAGGGTATATCACGTGTTTCATTACAGAAATCGTATTTCATTTTTTTTAATTTTAAATTAAGTCCCGTCTTTGGGTGGGATTCTGTCACGTGCCATGAATGACACAACACACATATTTGCGATTAATCGGCAAAAAGGTGCTCAAAAAACTAAAACGCAGAATGGATCTGTTTGAGACTGCTGTAAGGCAATGGTGAAATGGAGAAGGTTCATACATAATCAATCAAACGTTTTCTACGTACTCATTTCATTCGCCAAACAAAATGTTATATGGTGAACTTGTCGTACCCCTTATATGTTAGAACCTACATAAAATTATCAAATATGTTGGCTTAGTTTTACTACAGCTTTCCAAATAAAAAAAGATGTGCTAACAAGCTTAATGAAATGATGGTTGATTGCAGATGGAAAATGGAAAGCCCAATTGGGCATATTAGTAAGAGAACGTGTTAGCTACTCATGGTTCGGGATTGTTTGGATGTGTCCAAAGATTGGACATGAACAAGTGTTTTTGTCCGAATTTAAAGAATCGTAACTCGCTTAAAACAAGACTGGCATTCTCATTTGGGAAAATCCGACAAGTATACATGGTTCTTTTCTTTTAAAGAATGTTTTTCAAACGGAAATTATATAAGAATTGTAAACAATAAAGGGCACTAGATCCATTTTTCGCTCGATTTAGAACAAGAAACAAGTTTACAGCAAATGTAAAATGGTTCTTTCGCTGGTACATCTGATTCCCCTTGTCCCATGTGTGGTGCATCAACTGAAAGATGAACACATTTTCCTATTCCATTGCTGCAGGGACTTTACGAAGACAACAGGAAGAAATGTGCGTTCTCAATATGACCTCTCCCAAGAATTTAGGACATTGCACATACTCTCAACAATGAAAAAAAAAACATCGATCACATCTCTAGGTTTGTTTCCCTTGCTGGACCCGTCGGAAGAAAAAGTTAATCCCAGAATTATAGGATTTAAAATACACAGTTATTCTTTTTTAGTATAACAACCGTATAACATAATTATTATATTTTCTTTGATGTTAACGTTGATTGATCGATTTTCCCTAATACAATTCCTAGTTAGTTTGTGATGTATCGCGAATTGTGGCACGATCAGGTTCGTGCCGCACGCTGATGGCCTGTGTGTGAGTGTAACACATGTGGCAAGCGGGTGATGTACGTGTGTAATGAGGGTGTTTGTGTATACGCCTGCGTGAGTGCGCTATTGTATGTGTTGAGTGATTATATATTTATGTAGATGCATAGTTGTAAATTTGGTTTTCATTATGACATGTGATTGCATTCAAATATATTGCTTAATTTCTAAATGTTGAATGTAAAAAAGCCTAAATTGAACCAGAACTGTTTCCGACGATACTTTGTTGTATTTCTTCCCTGTTGAGTCCGCTGAAATAATGGCGAAATGTTTATTATTCCCCCATGCCATTAGGATTGGTATAGTCAATGGCATTAAACCTTTTTCAGTGGGTCAGCTGTCCAGTCTCTCTCTCTCTCTCTCTGCTCTCTCTCTCGTCTCTCTCTCTCTCTTCACTCCTCTGGTGTCTCTTTATCTGAATCTAAGTCTGTCTCCTCTTCCGTCTGTCCTTCTTCCTGTCTGTCATGTTGTTGTTTCACTCTACACTCCCCATGTTGTGCGCCCCGCGTTCCCGTACACGTATTCCAGTGTGTGTGTGTGTGTGGTGTGTGTGTGTTGTGTGTGTGGTGTGTGTGTGTGTGTGTCTCTCGTCTCTCTCTCTCTCTCTTCTCGCACTTCTCTCCTCCTCTCTCTCTCTCGTCTATATATATATATATATATATATAATATATCTTACGTTATCTCTGTGTATGTGTGTCTGTGTGGTGCGCGCCGCGCTGGTGCGATGAGCTATACTTGATTTTTCTGTTTTACCTTTTTTTTTTTAGTTAAGTCGAGTTGCATCCTGGTCCTTGCTCGCGGTCTCTGTCTCTGTCTCTCTCTGTCTCAGTCTCTACCTCTGCCCTGTCTCTCCTCTGTCCGTCTCTCTCTCTCTGGCTGCCTCCTGTCCGTCTTATCTGTCTGTCTGTTTTCCTGTCTCTTGCCGCCTGTCTCCCTGTCTGTCTGTCTTTCCTGCTGTCCCCTGTCCTGTCTGTCTGTCTGTCTGTCCTGTCTTCTTATTCCCTTTGTCACGTTTTTTCCCAGCCACCTCTTACGATGCAGCTTAAACCACTTCATTTCACCAATTGCGTGGGAATAGATTTCGTTTTAGTTCCTTATTTCCTTATCAGATTAGGATCATGACGCATTTGTAAGAATTCTGCGCGCATGTGTGGTGTGCATCGTGCGTGCGTGCGTGCGTCATGAATCATGATGACACCTGCAAAATTCAAGTCCCATCTCTCCAAATGAGATGGGCTTGAATGCGACCGTTGGAGCCGATTCCGCAGCCATTTCCAGTGGCATGTTTAAAAACCTTTTTGGGGGTTGCAATGAAAAGCCTCACGTAGAGAAGTTGGAGATGCCCCCAAGCAGTGCCATGCTATATGTGAAGGTACATATATAACCTTCAAAGGATTTCTTCTTTCGGTTTCAATGTATAAGTTGTGCGCGCACGCTGCTGCTCTGTTTAATTGGATTTTCTTGTTTGATGTTGTTGACTGCCGGACGTAGGGGAATGATACGTTTTTGTTGTTGCTTTAGGTTTGGAAAGTACCAAACGTTTCGCTTTCTCGATTACGGTCACTCTGTGCCGTCTTCCCACCTCACATTAAAATAAATTGGTTTTGATGCCCATCTTGGTGGGGGGGGGGGGGGGGGGGGGGGGGGGGGGGGGGGGGGGGGGGGGGGGGGGGGGGGGGGGGGAGGGAGGGGAGTGAGTCTAGTGACAGGAGATAGTCCACGTTCCAGCAGCATGTGTCTTCCTTTCGCCGCTCCTGATTTCGTGAGCTGTCTTTTAGGGGTACCGCACTGAAGAACTGTTCACGGTGTTTCCCCCAGCAACTATCCTGTGTCTGTGAAAATGGTTATCGTATATTACGTTATCTAAATAACCAACCAAGCAAGCAACCATGCGTCCAAGCAAGCAAGCAATTCCTGTTTTTCTTTTTTTACACTACTTTGGAGAATGATACACCATCCTGTATGAAACAATATTACGGTTACAGATACTATAATAGTGCTACCATGGGTCAGTGTCAGACCTCTGCTAATTGTTGGAACTTGAGTAAAACTAATAAAGTTGAATCTAGGAAAGTTGGATACTTAGCAGCTGAGAACTTGAGCGAATGATGGAATCCTTATGTCCATTGTTACTGCGTGTAGAATTAAGGCACTTACTTCAACGAGGCTGAGTGGGGGGGGTTACCGGGTTTTGTCGAATCTTTGGCAGCAGAACCATATATTCGTTATATGTATCTTACCAAATCATTTACATGAAATTGTAAGCCATGTTGTATCTTTTTTGAAACTCACCATCACCTATTCCCGGAGCCCCGTTGAAGATCGTTGGGCGCCGACAAAAACGTCGCAAACCAGCTTCCTTCCATTCCCCCAGGCTCCAGACGCTCTCAGGCAGTTCTGTGTTGTGTGTGGTGTGTGTGTTTTGTGTGTGTGTGTGTGTGGTGGGTGTAGGCGTGCGCGTGCGTGCGTGCGTGCGTGCGTGCGTGCGTGCGTGCGTGCCGTGGCGTGCGTGTTTGTGTATGTGTCTGTTTGTCTTGTCTTCGTATGTTTATCGATGCTTACTTTTCCCAAAGGTATGGTGACCGTGGGAAACTTTGAATCTGTTACTCATCAAAAAATTAGGGAAAGAAAAACAAAATCGACAAATGACAAAAACATGACGATAAAAATAAGGGTACAAAGAAATAACAAAAACGACAATGACAATAGAAGCACGATGAAAAATAAGGGTGGCAAATGAATGGGATAATGCATAGTCAAAAAAGTAAAGAGCGAAAAGACAAAAAAATTTCAAGAAAACAGTGAAAACGTATGACAGAAAAAAAAGGACGGCGATACTGAAACAGGGCTACAATAATGACGACCTTAGACTCCGAAAACGGTTTTATTTCTACATGTGTGTTCCCTCAGCGAACCTTTAGCTCCTCACAGTGAATGTCAGCTCCATGAACTACAGCCGCAAGAGATGCTGTTTCGGGATGCATGATCATGCGTGTGCCTTTTCTTTCTCTTCCCAAAACAGGAACTGTTTTGTTGTTGTTGTTGTTGTTGTCATTTAATGAACGATTAAGCGCGCGTTTCCCTCCTGTCCTCGTGTGTATCTTATGTTCGTCATCCCAACCCCACGATCTCTCACTGTCTTTGTCTGTCCTGTCCTGTCTCTGGCTGTCTGTCTCCTCCGCCTCTCTCTCTCTCTTCGTCTCTCGTCTCTCTCTCTCACTCTTCTCTCTCTCGTCATCTCATCTCTCCATCTCTCTCTCTCTCTCTCTTCTCTCACTCTCTTCTCTTCTTCTTCTTCTTCCCTGCTAACCTCATTTCCCTGTATCTGGTTCCTTGCCTTGCTCTCCTGCATCCCCAGAAATCTCTAGAACTCACCCCACCCCCATTCTGGATCCCGTCTGTCTGTCTGTCCTGTCTGTCGTCTAGTCTGTCTGTCCTCTGTAGCTCTCGCTCACAGCTCTCTCATTAAATTTTCCCCCACTGCATTCCACGATGTAAGCAAAAGGCTGCATGCCACAAGTACAGAACTTACGAAACATAAGGAAAATGACTATGCCGCTATAGGAAAGGAAACAAGCGACATTACGAGACAAACACGACCTCCGTTCGACCGCTTTGGTCTTTCTTCAGGCAAGACAGACAACAGCCAGACATGAGAACAAGCCCAACATAACGGTCACTCTATCACGCTCAAAACCGGGTGCAAATAGAGATCAAAGCGTAGAAGGGATTTTGAGGGAGCTTAAAATACGTTAGTCATCGTCGAGAGTAAAGAATCGACCAAATAAAAAAAAAAAAAAAAAAAAAATATTGACTATGAGACAATAACCATATAGCATAAAATTTTCATGATAATGATGTCTAAAAGAAAACAAAGGGAAACAAGCAAACGTGAGGGGAAAAAAGAAAAAGACATGAAGGGAAGGAATAAGGTAAGGTAAGTAATGTTACTTAAAGCCCAGCCGACCGCAAAGGGCCAAACAGGCTGTCACCGCGTTGAAGTCAACTCACAAGTCATTCATTCACAACAACACTTTAAAAGACATCTTCTGAAGGAATGAATAGAGGAAAATTGGAAAAAAAAGATATCGAAGAACAGCAAGAAAAAAAAAAGGATGACACGGGTAATATGAAAGACAATTATACGCAGTTGCTTTAATAATGACGAAGTTTTAGCCAATATAACGCTCTGTTTTTCTGCATGTGTGCTCGCACAAGCCCAGGACTTTTTTTCCCCCTTTTTTTCTTTTTTTTTTTTTCTGATCAGTCTCCACGACGGATCTCATCCCCAGGGACAAATAGTCCGGAAGGACGAAGAAGGAGTGTTTGGGTATCATGATTCAACAGCTTTGCTCTTCCTGAATTTCCATAATATGCAGGACTGGTGTTTTTGGCAGATTGATGACCAGTTAAGGTTCAGTCCATGTCTCCTGTGTCATGTTGTATTATTCGTGCGATTTCCCCAACCCCATTATTCATCTCACCTGCCTGCCAGTCTCACTGTCCTGTCTGGCTGTTCTGTCATCTTTTGTCTGTCTTCCCCACTCCCATCTCATCTCCAGCTGCTCGTCCTCTCTCTCTCCAGCTCTCCTCCTCTCTCTCTCTCTCCCTTCTCTTCTCCTATCTCTCTCTCTCTCTGCGCCTGCTCCGTCTCTGTCCGTCTGTCTGTCTGCCTGTCTGATCTGCTGGTGTCTCGGTCCTGTTCTGTCCATCCGCTAACCTGCCTGACTGATCTGCCTGCCCTGTCTGTCTGTCTGTCTCTGTTTGTCTGTCTGTCTTCTGTCTGTCTTCGCTCTCTCTCGTCTCTCTCAGTTTCCTCTCTATCTCGTCTCTCTCATTCTCTCTCTCTCTCTCTCCTCTCCTCTCTCCTCTCACTCTCTCTCTCTCCCTCTTCTCTCTCTCTCTCCGCCCTCTCTCGTTTCCTCTCTGTCGGTCTGTTCTGTCTGCACGGTGTATCTGCTGTATCTTTGTAAGTCTGTCTGTCTGTCTGTCATCTGTCCTGTCTACCTCCTGCCTGTCTGTCTGTCTGTCTGTCTCTATCTCTCTCTCTCTCTCTCGACATTCTTCCTTCAGTAACGTTTCCTTGCTTCTTCTCTGCTTCCATTCTCCATCCAGTCTCAGTCCCATTATTCTGCGCCCCATCATCTACCTCTCCCCGTCACCGTTGCTTCCCTTATTCTTCCTCAGCTACTTACCCCCAGCCCTCCTTTCTCTCTCTCTCTCTCTCTCTCCACTCTCTGCTCTCTTTCTTCTCTCTCTCTCTCTCTCCTCTCTCTGTCTGTCTGTCTGTCTGTCGGACTGTCTTCTCAGTCTCAAGCATTCCCCTCCCCTTTTTCTGTTACCGTTGCATCTAACATGAAACCATTTAATACTTTAAACAAGAAACCTGAATAAGAGCTTTTTTTTCTCTTCTGCTTCGCTTCCTACACGTGCGTGATCAACTCGGAATCACCTCACATATTTTGAGTTCACGGCATCCAAGAGGCGAACAAGTCACGGTCTAATGGGAACCATTCTCTTCGACTATACTTAGACTATAGGCCCATATATTCGGGTAAAATGCTGCGGGACGGGGGATGGGGGTGGGGGGTGGGGTGGTTAGGATGAGATACCTTATCAACGTACGTTTTTTTTTTCACCTGCAGTAAACAGCTGAGCTTGTCCCACGTTAATGCGATCACGTGAAGGACTTTAGCTTGAGGGTTTGACCTGGACCATCACCCTCCCCCCCCCTCCCGCCCCCCCCCCCCCCCCCCCCCCCGTTCCCTTGCCGTCCTTCTTTTCATCTTGAAGTGTCTCCCGTTTCTGTACGCAAATAATCATTTGGACAAATGTGGCGTGTGTTTGGTGTGTTGTGTGTGTGTGTGTGTGGTGTGAGGGTGTGTGTGTGAGAGAGAGAGAGAGAGAGAGAGAGAGAGAGAAGAGAGAGAGAGAGAGATGGAAAGAGAGAGAAAGAAAAAAGGAGAGACAGAGAAGAGAGATAGTTTTTGGTGTGCTTTTTTGGCAGTTTCTGTATGTCTGTTCTTCTCTTCGCTTTGTCCCCTCCCCCCCCCACCCCCCCCCAACCCCATTTCTCTCTTCTCAGTTCCCCCCTTCTCCCTCTGACGCATTGCCTCCATCTGGCCTCTCTGTCCCTCTCTCGCTCTCTTCTCTCTCTCTCGTCTCTCTCTCTCTTCTCTCTCTCCTCTCCTCGACCTTCCTCTCTGTCTTCGGTCTGTCTGTGGTCTGTCTCTCTGTCTCTGTCTCTGTCCTGTCTCCCCTCTGTCACTCAACTCATTCCTCTCTCCCCGTCCCTTGTCCTCATTACCGTTGCTATCTACATCAAGCCATTTTTATTATCTGTTAACTAGAAACCTGAAAAAGACTTTTATTCATCTTTTTCCCTTCCTTCATGTGCTAATCCAACTCGAATCACCCGCATGAAGCATCAATATGTTGAGTTGCGGCTCCGCGCATGGCTGCAGGTTTAGGGGAGGGGGTGTTAGTTTGAGATACCTTACAACGCCTTTACGTTTTCTTACCTGCAGTAACACTGGGCTTGGCCATGTTAATGCTGATCACGTTGAAGGTCTTAGGCTTGAGGGCTGTATTTTTTGTACCTGCCCCATCCCTTCCGTCTCCTTGCCCCTTTGTCTTGAGTTTCCACATTTCTGTATCAAAATAATCATTTGGCAAATGTGTGTGTGTGTGTGTGTGTGGTGTGTGGGGGTGGGGGTGTGGGGGTGTGGGTGTGTGTGTGTGTGTGTGTGTGTGTGGTGCGCGTGCGTGCGTGGTGGTGCGTGTGTGTGTGTGTGTGAGAGAGAGAGAGAGAGAGAGAAGAGAGAGAGAGAGAGAGAGAGAGAAGGCGAGACAGAAAGAGAGAGTTTGTTAGTGTGCTTTTTTGCTGTTTCTGTCTGTCTGTCGGTCTGTTCGTCTCTCTCACTTAGTCCCCACTACCCCATACTCTATTTCTCTCTTTCTCTGTTACCCCCTTCTCCCTCTCTCACTGCTCTCTCTCTCTCTCTCTCTCTCTCTCTCTCTCTCGCTCTCTCTCTCTCTCTCTCTCTCTCTCTCTCTCCCTCTCTGCCTCTCTCTCTCTCCCCTCTCTCTCTCTCTCTTCTCTCTCTCTCTCTCTCCTTCCTCTCTTTTTCTGTTTTTGTCTCTGTCTGTCTGTCTCTCTCGCTCAATCTCATTCCTCCCCGTCCCTTCTCAGTTTACCTTTGCATCTAACATGAAACCATTTTTACTTTAAACAAGAATACTGAAAGAAGAGCTATTTTCTTCTTCTTCGCTTCCTTCACGTGCTGATCAACTGGAATCACCTCACGGGGATCATTATGTTGAGTTCGCGCGCATGCCAAGATGCGAATATGTCTACTGGGAACCATTCCTCTTCGAGATTTACCGAGACTGAGCCTCATTATTCGGTTAAAATGGCTGCGGGGGGAAGGGAGGGGGGGGGGGGGGGGGGGGGGGGGGGGTGTTAATTGAGATACCTTATCAACGCCTTTACATTTTTCTTACCTGCAGTAAAAGCTGGGCTTGGCCACGTTAATGCTGATCACGTTGAAGGTCTTTAGGCGCCTAGGGCCATTTTTTTTTTGCACCTGCCCATCCTTACCCCACCCCCGTCCCCTTGCCTCCTTCTTTCTTTCTTTCTGTCTGTTCTTTTTTTTTTTTTACATTAAATTGGCTCTGGTTATCACTTTATCTTCTTTCTCTCGGAAATGTTTGTTGAATTCCACTATGCCACCATTATTTCTTTCTTCTTTCGGTTCTTCTCTTTTGCTTGTTGTTGTTATTGTTGTTGTCATTATTGTGATTGTTGTTGTTGTTCTTTCTTCATCATCATCATCATCATCATCATCATCATCATCATCATCATCATCATCAT
>JAFLJL010000423.1:0-7500 GCA_018398815.1 Conus ventricosus | reverse complement strand
CATATCGAGCGACGAAAGAGGTCGCAGGACTGGACAGTCGCTGTTTCAAAATGATTTCTGAAAACACGCGTGTGGAAAGACCGATCTCTTCTTCTTCTGCGAACGCAGGCTGAAACTCCTGCGGACACCCCCTGTATAGGGAGTGCAGTTTTGTGTGTATGACCATTGTTTATCCCGCCATTAAGGCAGCCATACACCAGCTTCGGGGAAGGTGCATGCTATGTGTAACGTGTCATCCCCATACCAACGGCCAAATTGGCCTTCTCTTCCGAAAGTTGGTGATGGGATTTTACGTGTATGCAAGATGTTATGCGTGCGTTCACACACGGAACCTCGGGTTATAGTCTCATTCGAAGGACTGTATGGGAAATGGAGTCAGAAGCAATGTTAACTCCGAGGGAAAAACCCCCTGTATTGAAACGGCCCGGCGGAGATTCGAACCCGCAACCTCAAGATTACGAGTCCGGCGCTCTACCACTGAGCTATTCGGCCCCAAAAGACCCATCGATCACGCCTGTGAATACAGTGTTGTGGATGCAAAGGACAGGCGACTCAGTTTTAAGTGGGTTGAGTTCGTAACCTTTGTGCTTGTAGGTGAGCCGAATGTTTTTCGCCTCAGAAATCAGGGCTGCATTTAAGTTATGTAGACAGTGAAAATTGGCGTGAAAAAGAATAGGGTGGGCGGGATTAAGTCTGTGAAAAGATCTAACAAGATGCGAAGCATATAAACGTAATCCCAGTTTTCCAAACCGCTTATAAATCGGCCAAGTGCTTTGTGAGATAAGAAATAAAGGCAAAATAACGGTTTAACGGTTATATAACCGATGTACACTTTTGAAATCGGTATTTTAGTCCTCACTGGGCTAAAGCCTGTGTACATATCAAATTTCACCCAAATCGGACAATATGTTAAGAATAACGGTTTTTAACGGTCAAATTTTGAAACACTATATAGAAGTGCCATTTATGAAGAAATGTTGACTGCTGTACCTTTTCCGTATAACTTGAAAATATAAAGGTAAAGAAAAAAGGTACCTTTTGGAGAAGTCTTCAACGTTTCGTGACCAAGTGCTTACAGCAGAAACGTTGAAGACTTCTCCACAAGGTACCTTTTTTCTTTACCTTTATATTTTCAAGAAGTGCCATTTGTTTGTGACAACCTTTCTATATACCAAATTTCTTTAAATTCCACCAATATATACTGACTTCCATAAAAAACGCGAAAAATTGAAAGGTTATTTTTCGGGTGAAAAGGGGTGAATATACAATATTGAACTATTGTGGCAAGTTGTTGGGTCCAAGACTCACGTGCAGTGAAAAAATTGTGTGAGCAACACATCATTCCCGGCACTGGAGGGTCAACACAAATGGCAAACTGGTTGCTGCATGTGAGGCACGTGCACATATGCACAGCAAAGTTAACCAGCTACAAGTACACGGGCATGCAGCCCTTATAAAGCCGCGCTACAAGGTTCAGGTAACGACTTGCCGTCTGAGCGCTACAGAGATGCCAAGACTACGAGCAGAGGAACGCAATCGTGCCCTAGGCCATCTGGAGGCTGGTGTGGATGCCAGGCAGGTCGCCAACATCTTTAACGTCCACATCTCAACCATCTATCGTCTGCAGCACTGCATGCGAGTCACTGGTACCACTGACGATCGTCCCTGGCCAGGCCGTCCTCGGGTCACCACACCAAGAGAGGATCGCCATCTTGTTCGAACCATCTGCGGGACAGGCGGCAAACAGCCGCTAACACTGCTCGACAGGTGCCTGGGAATCTCCAGCAACGAATCAGCCTCAACACTGTGCGGCGACGTCTTCAGGAGAACGGGCTGGCATGTAGGCGTCCTCACAGAGGTCCGGTACTGACACCAAGACACCGGCAGGACAGGCTGCAGTGGGCACAAGCCCGAATCAACTGGGGCAGGCAGTAGTGGGGACGCATACTGTTCTCAGATGAGAGCCGTTTTTGTATTGACATGGCTGACGGTCGTGCCAGAATATGGGTCGACCTGGTGAACGCTATGCTGACTCCCATTTGGTAGAGCGGAACCCCTGGGAGGCCCGAACGTTATGATATCGGGTGCAATTGGCATTAACCACGCCATAGGACCAGTCATCTTTCAGAACATTGGTCCTGGTCGCGGACAGGGTGTCAATGCACAGCGCTACATCAACCAGGTGCTCAGACCCCATGTCGTTCCCTTTTTTTGCGCTACACCCAAACTGGACATTCCAACAGGACAATGTAAGACCACCCACCGCCAGGGCCACCCAGCAATTTCTTCAGCATAACAACGTCAATGTGCTGCCCTGGCCAGCCCTCAGTCCCGATTTAAACCCAGTAGAACATTTTTGGATGAACTTGGCAGATGGTTGGACCTCCTGCGTCCACGACCAGCAACAGCGGCTCAACTTCACCAGGCCATCGTCCATGTGTGGGCTGGTGTGCCAAGGGGACGCATCAACCACCTGGTCCACTCAATAAGCCGCAGGTGTCAAGCAGTTGTCAACGCAAATGGTGGCCACACACGGTATTAGGACTTCAAGGTGGTTTGTCACGTGACCTTGGATTTTCCACACAAAAGACATATTGCTGATGACATTTTCACACATTACCGGTGTAATGAATCAAATCACGTTGAATTCTCTCTTCCACTCTGTACAATTGTGACCAATAAATTCACCCCCCAACCTTCAGCTTGTTTTGTTTTCGCGTTTTTTTATGGAAGTCAGTATATAAGAAATTACGGCAGAATAACGGTTTTTAACGGTTGTTTAATCCATTTTCAGCATTACATCACTTACATATGGACAGAGGCTCCGATTTGTCACAAGATCATCCAAACTGCTTAAAAATTATAAAGTGCTTTCTGAGATATTCCATAAAGAAGAAAAACAGTTACAGGCCGTTACAGCCGTTAGTAACGGCTATAGCGATAAACTAAAACATCGGGCATCATCCGTGGCCCATAATGAACATACCTATAAATTTTCAGAAAGATCGGCCCAGTAGTTTTGTCTGGAGCGAGTGGAACACATTTTGACCACGGACACACAGACACACAGACAGACAGACAGACACACAGACAGCATTTCTTCGTTCCCATTCTAAAGTACTCCCTGTTTTTTAAGAACTAGGAGTACAAAAAGAGAAGAATGACGTTCAGGTCTGAGTTGTTTCTTTACTTATAAGTTAAAAAAAATCAAATCTCTACCGTCAATGACGTCTTTTAGTCCTGTTTCCATAGAGGCAAAAGACGCGCGTTTGGTCACGTGTGGTCCCTTTAAGCTTGACAAAGGCTCTTTCATGAGTCCAAACTATTTGTGTTTCGTAAATAAGTCTCTCTCTCCTCTCTCTCTCTCTCTCTCTCTCTTCTTCTTTGTGTGTGTGTGTGTGTGTGTGTGTGTGTGTGTGTGTGTGTTTGCTTTAAAGAAGTCGAATAGACAACCTCCATTTTTACATCGTAAAACCTATTTTCAATCCTTTACATGCTCCGAGATAAGAACCACTTTCTTCCGAACCAGACGTGTCCATTGTTTACCCCCAAAGTCCACTTCAGCATTTGATGGCCTTAGGAAAAGCCAATCGCCCCCAAGCACCAAGCCCATACTGACCACACAATAACAGTTTGGAGAGGACTGTGGTCTGTTGAGTAAAATTTGCACGCACGCAAGCACACACATACACACAAACGCGCACGCATATATATATATATATATATATATATATATAATATATATATATTATATATATATATATATATATATAAAATTAGAGTTAAAAAGCCACTCAGAATGATAAAAATGCTCAACCAAGTAGGGAGCGACATACCAGTTTAAAATAGAATTTTAAAATGGAAAAACTAAAACCAACAAATTTGTTTCGAGCCGGCGCTCTCGTCAGGGTGTATACAATTTGGGCACGCCACCGGTTTTATATGGTGTGGTGTGTGGGCGCCTGAGCTCTGCGCGTGTGGCACGTGGCCTGCAGATTTTTATCTTTTTGGGGCACGTTCAGGGGGGGGGGGGGGGGGGGGCGTGCTAGGGAATGGTGCATTGACAAGGATTTTCATTTATGCCTGCAATTGTTTATCATCTCTACTTTAGAGTTCAGAGATGCTAGATGGGGTTTACATAATATCAGCCACTTTTCTGTAGTACACAAGTTGCATTTTTTAGAAATGTTGTTGTATGGTGTTGCTCTTTTTATAATTTTCCATGATATGTTGTAATCTATTTTCTTATCTTTAAGCTTCCAAATATATTTGCTTAGTTCTGTTTGGTTTTTATATTTTTCATTTTTGAAGGACTGTTTATGGTTTGCATATCTGGTTTAAAATGGTTTGCCGTGATCCCTATGTATGTTTCTTTATCACTGTCTGTTGTTACCGTAGCTTGGTACACAATATTGTTGTAGAGACATTTATTATTCAGAGGGCACTGGTCTTTTTGTGCAGTGACAAGATATCCTTTCATCACCCTTTTTGGCTGTGTTGTTTTTGGTTTTATTGGAAGAATCAATTATATTTTTAAGGTTGGGCATACACGAGTATGATAGCTTGATGGTATTTTTGTTGAATATTTTAGATAGTACATGTTCTTTTGGAAATGATGTTTTAAGGATTTTGAGGAATTCGTTTCCTACGTTAGTTTTTGTTCTTCCATCATATGGAGGGTTATACCATATAATTTTTCTTTTCTTGTTTTTCCTGTTGCTGTTCATGTTGTTATCTGGGTTATATTGTAATTTGTAGTTGTAGCCACTTTTTTCAGCGCCTCTTGGTATTCAGCTGCTGCACTTGTTAAATTCTTTCTCATTGCATGACAGTTTAGATAATCTTTTGTTTATACCATTAGTTATGGTTTTTAAAATGGAGGGTGGATGGTTACTGTTGATGTCTACGTAGACAGGTGTATCATTAGGTTTTTTATATGGTTTGTATGTATGATCCTTAAGGTCTAATGTTATGTCTAAATAATTTACTGTTTTTTTGTTGGCTTCTACTGTGATTTTTAGGTTATGGCTTTGAAAAATTTTGCAAAGTTCTTTTTTCTTGTTTTCAATGGTTTTTGGTTTATTGTTTAACGTGGCAAGACCGTCATCTCTGTATAAGCCAACCTGTTTACTACCAAGTATTTTCTGTATATGAGACAACATAAAAAGTCCAACTAATTCACAAGTTTCAGCTCCATCATAGGATCCCATCGTGGCATCGAATGTGGAAACTTCTGCTGGGTTTTTTTTTTTATCCAAGTTTCATTGTTGCTATGGGGAAGGGTTTTCTTAGTGTGGAGAATGATTTCCATCTCAGAATCTGTTATATTAGTATATTTTTTGGCGAATCTTAGTGCTTTAGTAAGTAATTCCTCATCGATGGAAGGGTAGAAGTCCACTATATCAAAAGTAATGAACACTGTGTTTTTCTGTTTGTTCAATTCTTTAAACCATTGAATAACTTCATAACTATTTTTCCAGAGATTGTATTCAGTGTTTGTTTTTATGTCCTCTATTGTTTTTTCCAGGATTTTTTACTAATTTTGCCTAATTCAGATTTTGATGGGTTTATTAGTCTACAAGTAGGGTTGTTGGGAAAGTTAGGTTTGTGGTCTTTAAGGGTTATAAAGGCTTCTTTCATTGCTGTTGCTTCTATCCTATCACCTAAATCCATCTGGAGCACAAGTTCTTTTTCTTTTTGCAGATGTTGTCATAAGCTAGTCACAAAAAGTTAAGGGCCGCCTTAGATTTTGGGGTACTCTAAGTAATGGGTCTGAATGCTCGTAAAACAAAGCGCAGCGTGTTTCATTCTGAGCTATTCTGACAGCTCACACACCACACTGTATGACCGAAATAATCTTTCAGACGACGCATTTTTCGGGTCGAGAATATGCGCTCAGCCAAAACACCAAAAATCCGTGAATAATGCATGAAGTTTGGCCAGGCGCAGATTACACAGCAGTTTTGAATTGAGAAATCGGCACAGTGCACGTGCAAGGCCTGCCTATGTTGAACACTTTTCAATGACAATTTGCCTGCGGTGGCTATAAAATGACCGCTAATCGGGGCTGCAATAACCATGCCTCCAAGACGAAAACTGTCAACACTAGATCGCGGCCGGGCTCTGGGATGGCTCCAAGATGGCATTTCTGGAAGAGAGGTGGCAAGACGTCTGGGAGTGAGCCACTCAGTCATTCAACGCCTTCACCAGCGATACCAAGACACTGGAAGAGCCGAGGAACGACCACGCTCAGGGCGGCCAAGAATCACTAACGGGCAAGACGATCGTACTTGATGCTGACAGCAGTCCGCAGCAGAACCATCAATGCAACCACTCTGAGACAGGAGCTGAGAAGAACGACTAACATCAACGTAAGTCGCCAGACCGTCCGAGGTCGCCTTCACAGTTTCAACCTCCACTCAAGAAGGCCCGCCGTCCGTCTCCACTAACAGCACCATCGACAGGCCAGAAGGATGGTTGGTGTCGACGTCATCAGCGATGGGACGAGGCAGCAATGGAGCACCATCCTCTTCACCGATGATGTCAAGATTCTCCCTGTCCCGAATGATGGACGGGTACGCGTCTGGCGTCGTCCAGGGGAGAGGCTTGCTGATGGCTGTGTTCGTGAGCACGATCGCTATGGAGGCGGCTCCTGATGGTATGGGGAGGCATCACCTTCATGGCAGGACACCCTTCACCTTGTGCCAGGCAGACTTATTGGCGTAAGGTACAGAGATGAAATCGTGAGGTCGTTGATTATCCCCACTCTGCAAGCCTGGGACCCTGTGCCACCTCATGGCGACAACGCCACTCCACAATCGCGCCCGTGTGGTGAACGACTACCTGGGCAGCAGCAGGTTCCACGACTGGACTGGCCATCGTGTTTGCCTGATTTGAACCCTATTGAGAACTTTTGGGACCACTGGAACGCCGCGTCCACGACAACCACCCCTCCTGTTGACTCCACCAACTGTTCCAATTTCTGCCGCAGGAGTGGAACGCCATGCCTCAAACAGACCTTGTGACTCTGATCCAGTCCATGAGGCTAGATGCGTGGAATGTGTGGGTGCAAATGGCGGACGTACGCACTACTGAGCTTTCAATAAACTTTCTTCTGCAAGAAGCGAAGTGAAGAAGGACGGAGACTTGGTTGTTACAAGTGTATGTGCATGATTAATTTCTTTTGTGTGTATTCATTCATAGGGAACAATCGGATATCAGCATTCAAAGCAACAATACGACATATTCACTGCAGATCATCATCATCGTTATTGTTACTTTATTAAATTCAGTTGTTGTTATCAAAATCAAACTCTTATTTCATCTGTAGAAAGGATGTGAAGGGTGTGGACGAAAGCTTGACTTTCTACTACGTCTATCGTTCTTGCTGGCATTCACCAGCATTTATGAATGGGGTCTTATTAAAACGCATATTTTGGGGGCCCCCCCCCCCTCCTTTTTTGGGAGGTCGTCCGGTCTTGATCAAAATATATTAGATTA
>JAFLJL010000422.1:98832-172918 GCA_018398815.1 Conus ventricosus | reverse complement strand
TTTAGAACAACTTATTTTTTTATTTCCAAAACAATGTGTAGGTTATCACATTTCACAACTTTCCCCGCTTTTGTCTGCAATTTTTATATTAAATGATCCAACCCTCCCACAAACTAATCTTTTAAAATGTAAATTAGGGAATTGTATAATTTCATAATCGCAATATGCAGCTTTCCCTGATGGAAGAGCTCTTAAAAAACAGTTGAGGGCCTTCCATCATATAAGTTTTCATCAGTGCTCAGCTCGTCCAAATGAACATAGAGAAATGAATGTAATGCAAGATCGAGCGGATTTTCTCCCTCATAAGTAGTTTTGTTTGGTGTAACTCTAAATTATAATGTTAGCTGCAAAGCCTAACATTTTAGCTAGCTCTTTATCAAAAAGTAACCTCCTTCTTCTTCAGGCTTGAATGTTAACTTTGTTTTTAGATTGCATTGTTAAGTTTAAGAGTAATGTCGAAGTTACTCATTGCTTCTTTTAGTGAGCAAAACCCGTAAAAAACCATCAGGTATTGTTAACTGGCTAACTTGGCTCCTTTTTGTCAACTTTTAGAACCTTATTTTTTTCCCTTTGGGAAATTCGCTTATTTTAAAACCATACGACTTTGTAAAATATTTCATGGAGCGCGACCGTTTTGTCCCCGCAATTGTTATCAAAAAGCATGTTCTAAAAACGAAGGACGGCCCTTGGACTTGTATTGTTACAAACATTTTTTAAACGAAATAAAAATGAGTGCATTTAAATATACGATCAAAATATCTGCTGGGCCGCACTACAACTTAAAAAATAACACTGATACTCTTGACATTTCTGTGACTCAGTCGACGCCTTTCAAGTAAAGGTGAGTCCCTCCATTAAGAAAAATATTAACCCCCCTTTTAAAAAAAGACTACATCGCAAAAGTGTGGTTCAGTCATCCGATGCAGTTTTTATCAGAACCAGTTAAACTTTGCTGTGTTTGTGCATCAACTGGGTGGGGAAAGTGTCGTATGCTATCACTTAATCATCCTATCCTTTGGTGAGGTCAGTGTACAGATTTCATTTTTATTACGCCTTCAGAACGTATTTTGACTGAACCTGCAAGCACCATTACCAAATGACAAACCGTTTAATCCATTCAGCAACGAATAGACATGAAGGCTTTTGAAAGGACTGAAAACGAATTCAATATTAACATCAAGACAGACTTTAGACAAAAGTTGGATTTTAAAATCAAGGCTTGGGCACCCCTTATTTTTGGGGCGTGCACAGAAAGTATAAGTATGACTGGAATCCTCCTTACCATCTTTCTCTTCAGGGACAACTGTTCACCTAGGGTCCAAGAGCAAGAGCATAAAACAGCATGGACAACATTTTTCTTAGACGCTTCTAAGGGGCCCAACTAAGCAGGAATAGAACGAATAAACGACTTATTCGCACTTACGTTTGGTGTTTGCTAGCCGCAAACACAAACGAGATCGAGCAAACAGATCCCCTTTATGGTTTTGATGCCAAAAACAATACTAGCAAATTTAGAAAGGGCGCCAAATTTAAATTCTACAGTTGATTACCTTCGATATTAAAAGGGAACCAGAATGTTTAAAAATACGCAAGATCGAAAGTAGACTTTGCTGTTGGCACTGGTTTATACATGCTGCCTTTTGACCTCAGACTCCAGATAGGCACAATAATAAACTACAATAAGGAAATCCTGTGGGAGGCAATGAACAGGGAAAGGGCGGAAAAAACCCAAATAAATTCTGAGCCAGTAATATTGCAAGCAGTAAAAAAAACAAAACCCCAAAAATAAGTCATCCAATCCCCGTGGCCCAAAGCCCAAAGGCCGTTGAAGACCCGGGCTTTGTTCGCGATGACCCCTGGGAATATGAAAAGACAGCCCCTTGTTCTTGGGTTAACTGGGCCCAGGATTACTCGGGCTTATCTTACTAAAATATTAACCCAACTATTAAAGAAAGTCCATAAGGCCGGCCATAAAGCCAAGTACTTTGCTTGCAGTAGACAAAAGCCAACTAACAATGCCCCTAATTCCAGGTAAAGAGTCTATAGCTTTACCGGCTAATTTTTTTTAATAAATCCGCAAGATGATCAAGGTTTTTTTACCCCTGATTTATCAGGTGGTGATGGAGGCGATGGCGGGGGAGGCACTGAAATTTGCCACCGCCACCTTAATAGCCATCACCAGTGTACTATTGCAAATCCTAAGGCCGTTATAACGCTTACAAATGGGGACTTTCCCTTTCTCTCTAAACAGGTTCGGATTCGTTCGCTAGCGTTGTGTCTTCATATAAAATTTTTTTGGATAGTTTCTCTTATTCTATTTTCTTGAGTTCGCAATTGTTCCGGTTAGTAGACAAAACTCTAGTCTTGCTGATCTCTCTTTTTCAAGATCTTTAGTCTTTGGGTTATTCTTTCTTTAATATCATGCCCTAAGTTGGCGTCATCAGCCTCAACGAGTTTTTCTTTTTCTCTTTTTATATGCTCATCTATTTCACCCAGTTTTGCTAAATTGTTTGTTAATTCGCCTCTGATGCTTCTCAAAGCATGATCAAGGGCCGCTATTTCTCGCATGGGTAGCGGTGAGTCGTGTATAGTCTTTAATGCTGTTTCTTCTGAAAAACTGGTTTCTGCTTCTATTGCATTTATTAATTCGTCTGCCGATTGATTTAATTCTTTAAGTTCCATGTTTTGCATTTGGTTATCTGTCGGGAGTTCTTGTAGTGTGTTTGAAGTTTAGCAACTGCATCCTTATCTAATTTTGGTTTAGAAATGCCAAGGCGATTTTGATCTTTCACACTGAGTCTTTGTATAATTGTACTCTTGGCAAAAAAACTTTGTGGGTCTGGTTTAGTTGTAAGCTGAACAAGTTGTCCTTGATCGTTTTTCGGTATGTATTGACAGTGGTAGATGTTGCCAACTCGGTACCCTGAAGCGGTACCCTTAAAGAAGATAGATACTATATCTGTGACAGAAGCGTTACTCTCAATCTTTTCAAGGATGGGTCTTCCCGACAAAATTTTGTCTGACTGTGGATCACAGGTTGTGTCAGACCTCATTAAGGAAATTTCCGGTTACTTTCTATTTCCTTTATGTATTACAACTCCCTATCACGCTCAATCCAATGGTCTTGTTGAGAGATTTAATGGAACGTTGAAAACCATGCTGAAAAAGTGAGTATGGAGAGACCATCTGATTGGACAGGTACATTCCAGCTTTACGTTTTGCCTACAGTGAATTACCAAATGAAAGTACAGGTTTTTCACCATTTGAACTACGGTTTGGACGTTCACCTAGGGGTCCTATTAGCATTATTGCTAAGTCATGGTCTGGATCCAGTGTTACCCAAGAGGAAAAGAATGTGTTTGATTATGTTTTCACCTTACAAAACAGAATTAGTTATACATACCGTATTGCTCAAGAAAATGCATACAAAAGTGCCACAACTCATCAACATTATGCTGACCGTGATGCTAAGATGCGTTCATTTATGTGGGTGACCCTGTTTTGGTGTTGCTAACGGATGATAAAGCAAAATGCGTGTTATTTGGAAGGGCGCATATGTCATTCTTGGAAAATGTTCTGATGTTAACTGCAAAATTGACATGAATGCGGTATCAAAGGTGTTCCACATCAATATGCTGAAACTATATTTCGACAGTCAAATTTTGCAATCAACAAAACAAGCAAGAAAAATGACTCTGATGGTGATATGCATGTATCTGCCCTGAACTATGACATGCTGACATATTACCAGTGGAATGTGTGACTACTTCCAAATCTGATGTTCATTTCAAAAGACTTGAAACATGTGTGGCTTGTGAGGACCTATTGTGCAGATAGCCTCAGTGGTGGGAGAAACACATGAGGATGATGATGGTAGTCCTTCGGATCCGAAGATGACGTTAGCGTTTCTGCAGCTCATCGATGTACGCAGTGGTGGCTCTGCAGCCCCAATCTGGAGGCGCAGAGTCTGGAACAGTGGGGGCACTGGAAGTCCGTTGTCGTGATCACTGCTGCTGCTGCTCTGTGGCGTTGATCCCTGGCGGCAGTCAGCTGTTGGCGTCGAGTACTTTCGAAGTTGGGTAGCGGCTTTGTGAATTGTGGCCCGCCACAGAGGTCGGTCACTGGCGCACTCCTCTAGTTCTTTTGGTTTGAGTTCGCACCACTGGAGGTTTGATTTGACCGAGTCCTTGTACTGTTTCTTTGGGCGTCCTTGGTTTCTCTTGCCGTGCAGAAGCTCTCCATACAGCAGTCGCCTTGGCATACGGTGCTCTTCCATACGGATGACATGCCCCACCCATCGAAGCTGGGCCTTGATGAGCATGGACTCGATACTTGTAGTGTGAGCACGGTCCAGGACCTCGAGGTTGGAAACACGGTCCTGCCAATGGATTCCGAGTATGGAGCGAAGAGCTCGCATGTGGAAGTTCTCCAGCTTCTTGACGTGTCTGCGGTACAGTGTCCAAGATTCGCACCCATAGAGGAGAGAGGCAGGACCACTGCGTTGTAAACTCTCAGTTTTGTAATCAGCCGAAGTTGTGTTGACTAAGCACTCTGTTGCGGAGTCTTCCCAGCGTCTGGCTTGCTTTGCTGATTCGGGCATCAACTTCCCTGTCCAGGAGCCATCACGGGAGATGGTACTTCCTAGATATCTGAAATGTTCAACGTCCGCAAGCTGGAGTCGTCAATGACGATAGTGGGTGCCGAGGGTTTGGTGTTTGGTGCGGGTTGGTGAAGCACCTCAGTCTTGCCGAGGCTGATTGTCAGGCCGAAGAGCTTTGAAGCATCGGAGAAGCGGTCAAGCATCGTTTGCAGATCGGATTCTGCATGGGCCACCAGTACGCAGTCATCGGCAAAGAGGACTTATTGAAGGAGATCTTTGTGCTCTTTGTCTTGGCAGTGAAGCGACGAAGGTCAAAGAGGGAGCCGTCCAGACGATAGCGGAAGTAGACTCCCTTCTCCAGGTCTTGGACAGCGTGAGACAGCATGCAGGTGAAGAAGACGTTGAAGAGGACCGGAGCTAAAACACAGCCGTGCTTCACGCCATTGCTGATCTCGAAGGCTTCCGTCACGTTTCCACTGGAGAGGACCTGGCTGGTCATGCCATCATGGAAGAGCTTGATCATTTTCACAAACTTTGGCGGGCATCCAATGCGCTCGAGGGACTGTCCAAAGAGCTTCCCTGTTGACCGTGTCAAAGGCCTTAGTCAGGTCAATGAAAACAGAGTATAGGGGCATGTTTTGTTCGATACATTTCTCATGAAGCTGTCTGACAGCAAAAATCATGTTGACAGTACTTCTGCCGGGTCTGAAGCCGCACTGCGCCTCGGGGAGGTTCTGCTCGGAAACAGTGATGAGTCTGTTGAGGATGGCTCTGGCAAAGATCTTTCCAGCAATGGAGAGTAGCGAGATACCTCTGTAGTTCCCACAGTCGGCTTTGCTTCCCTTGTTCTTGTAGAGGGAGACAATCAGGGCGTCACGGAAGTCATCTGGCATCTTCTCCTCCTCCCAGATACTCCACAGGACATCGTGAAAGGCTTTTAGGGCGTTGGGGCCTGCCGCCTTGTAGATCTCAGCAGGTATTCCGTCCTTTCCTGATGCTCTACTGGAGCTCGTCTGGAGGATTTGCTTTCTGGATCTCTGCAATGGTGGGGGTACTGCAAGTGTGTGTCTTGTATCGGCTGCTGAGGGATCTGGTTCAAGGCATCCGATTCGACTGGACAAGGGCCTGTTGAGCAGGTTGCTGAAGTGTTCTTGCCAACGCTTGCTTAGTCCTTCTTGGTCCTTGATCAGGGTTGCGCCGTCGGAGGACAGTAGCGGGGAGCAGCCTGATGCTGAGGGTCCGAAGACTGTCTTCAACGAGCCAAAGAATTTCTTGGCGTTGTGAGAGTCGGCGTAGCCTTGAACTTCAGTCACTTTGTCCTGCCACCACTGGTCCCGCATCAGACGTAGGTCGGTCTGCACTTTGGCCTGCGAGTCTTGAATCTCTCGTGTTTGGAGACGGACGATGGGTCATACTGCCACTCGATGTAAGACTTGTTCTTCGCATGGAGGGCTTCTTTGATCTTCTCATCGTTCTCGTCAAACCAGTCTTCATGAGCTCTGGTTTTTGGTCCGAGGACCTCTTTTGGCAGTCTCAGCGACCATGTCCTTCAAAGAGGACCATTTTGCTGTTCCATCGTCAGGGGTCAGACCGTCTTGGAGCTTTTCTTCAAGTAGTTGTTGGAACTGGGAGAGGCAGGTCGGGTCTTTCAGTCTGGCGACATTGCAGGAGGCCCTGACAGTCTTTGTCGGTTTCTGTGTGGCGGTGGTATGTGCAGGGTCATTACAGCCCTGACCAGCCTGTGGTCAGTCCAGCGTTCAGCACCTCTCATGACGCGGGTCACCCGGACGTCCTTGATGTCGCGTTGGCGTACGATGATGAAATCAATCATGTGCCAGTGTTTCGACCTCGGGTGCATCCAGGTGGTCTTGAATTTGTCCGCCAACCTGAACAAGGTGTTGGTGATGCAGAGGCTGTGTTCCGCACACTTGCTGAGGAGGAGCAGGCCGTTGTCATTGACCTTGCCTACTCCGTGTCTGCCGAGAACGCCTTCCCAGCTGCTATGGTCTCTTCCTACTCTGGCGTTGAACTCCCTAAGGATGACGAGTTTGTCATTTTTAGGAGTTGACCTGATGGCCTGGTCAAGTTGTTCGTAGAACAGCTCTTTGGTGTCGTCTGGGCTCGTGAGCGTGGGTGCATACACACTGATGATTGTGAGGTGTCTTGACTTGCTGAGGGGGATACGCAATTTCATGAGGCGTTCATTGATGCCAACCGGGAGCACAGGTATGCTTTTGAGCAGGGCTGTCCTGATGGCGAATCCAACGCCATGGATCCTGTCTTCGGCTTGTGGTTTTCCCTTCCAACAGAAAGTGTATCCACCTCCCTCTTCTCTTAGGGAGCCTTCATCAGCAAGTCGGGTTTCGCTGAGTGAGGATGATAATCTGACAACAACTCAGGCAACACAATTGAGTGAATTGTTACATGTTTTCAAGGATGTTCTGGGGGATAAACCTGGAAATACTGTGTGAGTGGAACGTCATAAAACTCAGTTGACCACGGATATTCCTGTGTGTGTCAGATCATACCTTTTAACCCTTTGCTAAAAGCAGTGATTGAAAGAGACGTACAGGTGATGCTTGATCTGGGTGTAAAGGAGAAACCTACTTCCCCATATTCTGCTCCAGTGTCTTAGTTTCCAAACCAGATGGTTCAGTGAGATTTTGTTTTCGATTATACAGCACTGAACAAAGTCAGTTTTTTTTTTTAATTCTAAACCAATACCTGATGTTGAGGATTGTTTTGCCAGTTGTCACAGACCAAGGACTGTCGCTTGTTACAGTGGTCTCTGATGATCCAGAAATGTTGTTTTAAAAGTTGAACCTATATGCTGGTACTACCAATGTCTTGGCTGACCTTCTTTCTAGGCAGTAAAAAAAAGGCAGACAAAGAAACTGAAAACAAAGTAAAAAACTATGCTGATTCAGATTATGTATGCAAAGTTTATAAACATAACATGCTGTTGTTCTTCTTTTGCTGTGTGTATGTATATGATGATAAATGCTTCTTGACGCATGGAATATTGATATGTCTGTGTTACCTTGAAATAATTGACATTGGGTATTTACTGCGGGCTGTAGTTATGTCTTTGGGGGAAAAATGCATGTTGCTTTTGGCTTCTTTTTTTCATCATGAATATGTATTCTGGACTGATATATGTCTGGAACCTTAATGTGGTAATTTCATTTAATGCACATGTACTGAGAATGTAATACTGTTCTTGTTTTTTTTTCAAATTATTGATGATAATAAATTCGATAATGGTGTTACTTCTGTGGAAAAAAAAAAATTCATGAATCAAATTTTTTCGATTTAATGCACGACACAAAACAGGACAAAAAATTTTCGGCAAAATGCCTTCCTCAGCGACAAAAAAATACAGACATAAACATGCACAATACTCCCCTTTTGAAGCCAAAGTGGTTGAATGAAGTAGACAGAGGACAGTGGAAGAGAGGGTGAGTAGAGTTCGAAGAATAGGGCACGAGGAAAGAGGGTAGAGTAAAGTGAGGAGGAGGAAAAGGAGAGAGGGAGAGAGAGAGAGAGAGAGAGAGAGAGAGAGGGGGGGGGGGGGGAGGGAGAAAGAGAGGGGAGAGACAGAGAGAGAATGGAAGTGGAGGAAGAGTGGAGAATAAGAGAGAGAAGAGGAGGGGAAGGAGAGTGAGTGGAGGGGGGGGTGTGATGGTATGTAGTGGGTGTGGGTTTCATATGAAGAAATGAACAAGAGAAAGCCAATAAATAAGAACAATAACTCGAAAAATAATTTTAAATGACAAGGGAGGGGGGGGGGGAGAGAAGGGGGTCAGCCGCCTAAAGCATCCGACCCAAGTCTGACCCAAGGGTAGGTGCCCTACCCAAGCACCAAGGGGTGAGAGGGAAAACGGGAGAACCCCGAGATAAAAAACCACTAGCCAGACGCAGCTAAGAGCTGCAAGGCTCACCCCCCCCACACACAACACCACAAAAAAAAAAAAAAAAAAAAAAAAAAAAAAAAAAAAAAAAAAAAAAAGCACTTGCCCGCGGGCAAAGCCTCACACACACACACACACCACACACACACACACACACACACACACACAAAGTGCGCGCGTGCGCACGAACAAACACGCACGCACACAAACACACGCCAATAAGCGCACACACTGGGGGGGGGGGGGGGGGTAACAATGGGGAATAAATGGGTAAATGTACAAACAAGGCATACTTTAAGACATCTGGTGTAGCATAGGAAGTAGATGGTGCTATGGTGGCGCAACGAAAAAAAGGGCAAAAATAAGAGCATTAACGCAAAAGATAGATATGCGGTCATGAGAGAGGCGCTAACAACACTCCCAATGACAAAAAAAAAAAAAAAAAAAAAAAAAAAAAAAAAAAAAAAATCTATACATATATATATATACACACACATATATATATAAACACATACATAAATATAATATATGTATATATATATATATATATATATATGTATGTGTTATAATATATATGTGTGTGTATAATATATATGTATAGATTTTTTTTTTTTTTTTTTTTTTTTTTTTTTTTTTTTTTTTTTTTTTTTTTTTGTCATTGGGAGTGTGTTAGCGCCTCTCATCATGACCGCATATCTATCTTTTGCGTTAATGCTCTTATTTTTGCCCTTTTTTTCTGTTGCGCCACCATAGCACCATCTACTTCCCTATGCTACACCCAGATGTCTTAATGTATGCCTTGTTTGTACATTTACCCATTTATTCCCCATTGTTACCCCCCCCCCCCCCCCATTTGTGTGCGCTTATTGGCGTGTGTATGTGTGCGTGCGTGTTTGTTCGTGCGCACGCGCGCACTTTTGTGTGTTGTGTGTGTGTGTGTGGTGTGTGTGTGTGTGTGTGAGGCTTTGCCCGCGGGCAAGTGCTTTTTTTTTTTTTTTTTTTTTTTTTTTTTTTTTTTTTTTTTTTGTGTGATGTGTGGGGGGGGTGAGCCTTGCAGCTCTTAGCTGCGTCTGGCTAGTGGGTTTTTTCTCGGGGTTCTCCCGTTTTCCCTCTCACCCCTTGGTGCTTGGGTAGGGCAACCTACCCTTGGGTCAGACTTGGGTCGGATGCTTTAGGCGGCTGACCCCCTTCTCTCCCCCCCCCCTCCCCTTGTCATTTAAAATTATTTTTCGAGTATATTGTATCTTATTTATTGTGCTTTCTCTTGTTCATTTCATTCATATGCAACACACCCACTACATACCATCACACCCCCTCCCCCTCCACTCACTCTCCTTCCCCTCCTCTTCTCTTTCTTATTCTCCACTCTTCCTCCACTTCCATTCTCTCTCTGTCTCTCCCCTCTCTTTCTCCCCTCCCCCCCCCCCTCTCTCCTCTTCTCTCTCTCTCTCTCTCTCTCCCTCTCTCCTTTTCCTCCTCCTCACTTTACTCTACCCTCTTTCCTCGTGCCCTATTCTTCGAACTCTACACACCCTCTCTTCCACTGCCCCCTCTGTCTAACTTCATTCCACCACTTTGGCTTCACAAAGGGATATTGTGCATGTTTATGTCCCTTTATTTTTTTGTCGCTGAGGAAGGCATTTTGCCGAAAATTTCTTGTCCTGTTTTTGTGTCGTGCCATTAAATCGACGTTACTTCACACATTGTTTGTGGTTGCTCATCCTGCGTTTTTGTCTGTTTTTCAGTAACGGCCGCAGTTTTGTTTTATTTGCCAATTTTTTCCATCGAGGTTGGGGGGTCTTGACTAGTGATTCGATGTGTACTGAGAAGCACGCGAACCGGTGTGTAAAAATGCTTTTTTTTGTGCTCCTTCACCTTCTCCTATCTGTTAGCTGAGGGCACCGTGTTGTGTTTTTTCAGAACAGAACATGAGGAGGTTTCATGTTACTGTTTTCATTCTCACTGGCATCCCTACAGGTTCCGTGTACAATTGTTCCCAGCGTGCGTAGTTTGTATTCCAGTGTGTTCTTTCATCGCGTGGATATCCTTTGCACTGTGGTTTGAATCCTAGTCTTGGTTTTCCTACGTCTTATTCTGCTGACACAGAGTGCTGCTGTAAGTTGTCACAAGAGTCTACTACACACGGTCCTTTTCAGTTATATGAATGTCATGCCTCGCTCAGCAGTTGAATTTTCTCTCCACAGACACATGGAATTCCCATTCTAATTTGGCTCAAAGTTTCATGTGTCTGGGTTCGCAATTGATGGCTTTTTTTTAATCCCCCTCCCTGGAGCGAACTGTCAATTTGGCGTCCATATACTGTACCATGTCAGGCAAATTTTTGTTGTGGCTAATGCCAGTAGGACAGAAGCCAGTGTCAACCTCGCCGTACCTCATTTTCTCCTCTCGGCCCTGGTCGTCCAAGCAAGATAAGTCTTGAGCTCTGTCTCGCCTTCTCTTTGCCGTTTGTTTAAGATAGCTTTGTGTTTGCTTATTTGTTGTGGCTTTGCATCGCGTTCAACTCGCTTCACCCTTTTTACTCTTGAGCCGTTGGGCTTTGGTTTGTGTCGCTTTATAACCTATTTAAAACCGCGCCATCCACGCCTTTGGCCTTTGTCCTCGCACTCGCGACTTCGCCTTCCGTCTTTTCGAACTTCGAAAGTACGACCTCTTGATCTGCCCACTGGTGTGCTCATTTATTTGTACCAAATTTATCACTGTTAACGATCTCCACATCTATTAACACGGTGCACATTTATTAGTACCGAGTCCTTAGCATTATTACATGGTACACCAGGGGTATTTACCTTGTGAGCCATTGCGCGTCACTCTTACAATCGATCCCTTCCCCGGACAATCGATCCGCCATCTTCGATTGTGCCACGGACGCCGTTGCCGTCTCCGCCAATGTTTGCCTGACCTTCCACCTGACACACCTGTTCGGAGGTCTCGGCTTCCCGTTGCTCATTATCCCGGTGTACCTTATTTATCATTTTACTGTTAATAGAGGTTGTCTTTGCTATCTCTTGATCTACCACTTGGCACACTTAGTATACCCCATGAGTAACATTAGTATATCGATCACATTTTTCTTCTCGCGTTTGTGCTTTCTTCTCGCAACTCGCGTTTCATCATCATTTACCGCACTCCCATGCCCCTCACGAGGTTGGTTCGAGCTCTTTTCTTATCTCCTCGAACCGCGCGCGAGACCTCTTTGGTCCTCCACTTTGCGATCGTGCGTTCCGTGTTTGTCTCGCCACCATGGCCCAACATTGTGAAGGACATTAAACGGGTCCGAGTGGCCGCTCCTCAGATCGTGATTCGCTCCCTTGCCCGGAGGACCCGCGTGTCGATTTCAGGGGACAATCCGCTCGCACGCTAAGATGAGCTACGGCCGTTGTGGAGGAGGTTTCCAGCAGGGGACAGCACACCATGCGTTATGATACCTCCTCTGCCCCATCCGCGGACACATGATCGTTGCGTTCGGAAGCGAACATGCAATCCGGCCTTTAATGCCCAACGGTTTTTCTTTCTACACTGTATAAATCCAAAAAGCAGGCCCCCTGAAAGGACCAGCCCGTTCAAAATCTTCCCGCACCCTGGCCAAATCGCCCCCTGGGGGGGGGGGGGGGGGGGCGGGCCTTCGTCGACACAGAAGACTCCTATCAGGATGGGTCCCGCGACCCTCGGCCTCCGGGGAACCTTACCGAGGCGCGTACCGGCCGGGTGACGACCTCGAGCGTCCGAATCACCGACTCAGTCAACTCGATCAATGAGACTCCGTGCGTTAGCCTATGCCCCCCACTACCGTCCCGCTGTCCCATCACGGGCCTCTCAACCCAACCTGTCCCCGAGTGCAGCCCCACTCGGACACGAGGAGCGTCATCACTCCTGTTGAGGAGTTGTGGGCAGTCTTGGTGGTTTCACCCCCACAGACCACAACTCCGTGTCATGGACGCAGGCATCTGACTATGTCGATCAGCGCCCTCACTCACCCGACGTCGAACCACCCTGATCGACTGTCCGCACTTATTTCCCCTAGGGGTACAGTACGTTTGGGAGTCGTGACTTCTTTCGCTCCCTATTGGTCAACTACACCAACCCACCCCCCCCCCCCACTCCCCCCCCCCCAACTCCCTCAGTGTCCCAAACCACCGTGGTGGAGGATCGACCAGCGTTGACAAGGGGATACCTTGGTCCCTTGAGGTGCTCGTCCACTGCAGCCCATCCCAGTCTGTCTTCCAACGCGGCCAGTGGGCTCGTCTACCAATGCCACCCAAGCCGGGCGGCCACCCTGCCATGCCAGGGGGCCGGCATGGACCGCAACCCTGAGAACGCAGGAGTGCAGTGCTCTCCCCTGGTGCGTGGTACGAGAGAGCTCTCTCTTCTCGCCTACCCTCCCCATTGTGCCCAGGTTACCCGGGACCCCTAGGAAACCCTGCCCCAGGGCCTCCACAGCCCTGCGAATCCCCGGGTACCAGTGGCTCATGCCCCCGATAGAACCAGTGCTTAGGGCTGACCACCCAATTATGACTCCATCCTCCGGTCGCATGTGGCATCCGCTTCAATTCAGCTGATCGACCTGGGTCCCCCTCCCTCTCGGGCGCTGTCCCCCGATCGGCGATCCCCACTAGTCATGCCTGCCGAGTATGGAGCCACACCAGGACCCGTCCTCGTATTCCCCCACTACCAACGATGGCGGGACTCCCACGCACACCCCAGTCCAGGCCCCCTGAAGGTGGATTCTGAACATCCCTATTCAGGAACACTGACACCACAGCCTGATGACGGGGTGATGATCGCCTCCCCAGTCCTGGTGACTTTTTCCACCTTGGAAAGCAGGCAGGCGCCCAGACTTGTTGTTATGATACCCTCCCTCTGACAACATTTTTCCTCCTTTGCCTTACGCGGCCGGTTTCCCCCCTGCCCAGCTTATCACAGCCCAAGGAAGTCGCCCCACAGACCCTCACTCCCGCTTGTTGACAGATAGTACCATCTTTCGCCAGGGTGCATAGGGCCGTCCTCCGCCGGGATTGACTTCTTGTCAGCCCCAAAACGCAGCTCAGTAGGAGTTTCCTAATGACAACGGCAACAGTGGCTGCCACTATGTCTTCAGATGCTGACGACACTGAAGACAGACTCTAGCTTGTTTGTGCAACCCCCTGATGCGCCTTTCTTATTCACAACGATATCGCATCACCTTTCAGCTGCGGGGGCGGACAGCGCATCCAGAGTCACTTTAAAACTGCCTGATTGGCGTGAGAGAATGCGTACTATCCACGGCCAATCTCTCGGCCCGTGCTGTCACGTCCAACCCCTCCCTAGGGGCGCTCAGTCGCATTTCAGTGCATCCCCTGGCAGGACCAGTCTGCTGTCGGGCAGCTATTCTACAGCGATACCAGGAGATCCAGATTCCCCTCAAACCCTAAACCCCGTGCAGTCACCTGCCCACGAGTACCGCACTGCCTCGCCAACGCCTAATATCCCCTCTCTGCCAGCGGACACGGTCCCGGAGGAAACTGGGGGGAAAGTCGCCCATGGGACCCATCCTTATACTCCTACTTTCAAGACGCTAACCTACGTCTCTCTGCAAGATCGGATTCCAGTAAACTGGAATCATTCCTGTACTTGCACTTTGAAATCTGCTCGCAATGGGTTCCGACAAACCGGCCCTAGCCCTAAGCAGACGAACGCTCGCATCACGAAGAATTGATTTTTCTCAATTCTCGTCCTAGTTACCCATAGTCACGTTTCGCGGTCAAGACGCGATACTTGCGTTCCGCCATTTTCCCGACCGTGCTTCAGCAATCAATATGTCAGGAAATGTGCATTTCAGGACCTGGGGTCAAGGTTAAGCAGTACTGTTTTGCTAAGGATCCCCAAAACATTACGTTCTATGTTCAGTGTGGCAAAAGATCTCCTCATTTGCATCTAAGGGCTCGAAACAACACATCTCGTATGCTGTACTATGGCCACACAAGCGCATGGCACGTATCTTTTTTACACGTCCATTCGTGTACCAGACTATTTCAAGCTGATGGAAGAGAGAGTGAACAAGCAACCTCTACACTACCCCTGTCCAACTCTCGGGCCTCCCACTCAAGGCCCTGGCCCAAATCCCACCTCCAAACTACTACACCTTTGTTCCACTCTGGGTCGTCACAACCCCTCCAAATCGAGCTTCTCGCCCAGTCAGCGATATCACCTCTCTGGGCATGAGCTTCGACACCACCTCGATGGGTAGTCTTCGCCCGAACCCCGGAGAGTACCGCTCGCCTAGTGGACCTCATCTCCCAACTTCGACTCTCATCCCCATAGATCGGCAAGGACACTTATTCGTCCCTTCTGGGGGATTATGGATCCTGCTCCTCTCATTCCCCTAGGCAGAGTTTCCCAAGAGCGATACAGCTTCAGAGGAGTTCCGCCGTCGTTGGTCCCAGACCACGACAGCTGAACCAGAACATATCCCCTAGGTGCCATGGTATCTGTTGGGCCACGGAGGAGTGGCTCATCCCATCCAACCCTGGCCCCCCCGAGTTCCCATCTCCCACGCCTTCCAGGCCCATGAACTTTACACAGACGCCTCCAACTCGGGCTGAGGGGGCCCATTGGAGAGCATCACGCCTCGGTGTTTTGGAGATCCTCTGACTTCTCGTCTTCACATCAACATCTTGGAACTGGAGGCGTTCAGGCTCTCGCCCCCTCCACTTCCAGTCCATAGTCTCTCCCACCGATTCGTTCTCCTTCACGACAACACTTCGTAATCATTGTACAATCAACAAAGGGGGGGGGGGGGGGAGGGGGGACAACACTCCATCGGCCCTCCCTCCGTACAGGAGTCCCGCCTCCACTGGTGTCACACGCAGGGGGTCCCCTTCCGCGCGAGACACAATCAAGGATCACACAATATCCTGGGAGGGGGCAGACACACTCATGCCTCCCAAGTCTGTCCTCCACACGGAATGGACCCTCAGCAGGCATACCCTAACAACCGTTGAGGGAACATTGTTCAAACCCATGATCGACCTTTGCCACACGGTTTCAACTATCGTCCTGCCATTGTATGAGTCTCCGGCACGGGACCCCCGGGCTTCCTCCATCGATGCCATATCCCTTTGCCTGGTCCCGCTCATATCTTATGCTTCCCTCACCTTCCTCGAACCTCCACAAGGTGAAATTTTTTTCCAAAAAAGGAAGCGCAGAACCCGAGAGCCCCCAGCGCATTCTCATAGCCCTGTGGTGGCCGCACTCAGTCCTGGTTACCGACCTACAAGTCCCTCACTCACGCACACCACCTCTTCGGTATAAACACCAGGTGGGAACATGGCTCAGGCTACCCCGTTTCGGGCTCCCTCACGTCACGCCACTCCCCAGATGCATCCCTCCACGCCTGGCTTCTGTGCCAGCCCCGGTTGCGGAGCAGCATAATCCACCTCTCGAACGGACATGATCCCGAAGTCCGTCCTCAATAACTCCTCTCTATCGCTTGTGCCTCTCATGTAACTCCGATACCTAGCCATGTCCGCGTTCGCTGAGCCACAGCACTGATGAGTCCCTTTTACATTTACAGTGGAGGAAATGGGTCTCATGGTGCGAAGACAATTCTGTCTCACACAATATCGCCCCTCCAATAACCAAGAATAGGAACATTCCTTTCCCACCTTAACCTCTCTGCTAGCTCCATCCGGGCTACAGGTCTGCCATCTGCACGACCATCCGCCAAATGGCGGACCTTCCTTGAAATGACTTCTTCTCAGAGAGCTCTCCAGAGGGGCTGCACTTCGTGAGGCCCAATCCCCTAGACGTGTACCCCTTTGGGACCTCATCACTTACTTGACGTCCTCAGAAACCCCCCTTTGAGCCTGTCACCTCCATACCCATTCGACCTTCTGTCTAAGAAGACAACCTTCCACCACGCCCTCGCTTCGCCAGAAGGCGAGGCGATATCCATGCCTTAGCGGGGTACCCCGCGACTTGCC
Organism: Conus ventricosus; assembly: GCA_018398815.1. Classification (NCBI taxonomy): domain Eukaryota; kingdom Metazoa; phylum Mollusca; class Gastropoda; order Neogastropoda; family Conidae; genus Conus; species Conus ventricosus. The sequence goes on along the minus strand of JAFLJL010000422.1, from coordinate 156,428 downwards.
TTCCACAGAGACAGCTCCGTCCTCTCTTAAGATTCCTTCCCGAATTCCTAGCTAAGACCAGGAACCCGTAGTGCCTCTGCTAAACTCGCAACCGCCCGCTGGCGATACACTAGGGGAGACAACCTCTTCATACATAGCCCTTTGCCCCTCTCGAGGTCTACACACTACTGGGAAACGCTCCGCGGCCCGCCATGCGCGTTTCGCAAAGACGTCTCCTATTATCAACACCCCCAGTAACCCTTAATACAACTCAGCTGGCAACAGTCTTCTATGTGGGTTCTCCAGAGACCTGTCAGAACGACCTAATCCCAGGGAACCAAGGACCTCCCCGTGCTTGTGCCCCCGGGCTCATGAGCAGAGAGCCGCCTGCTTCGCAAGCATTCCCAGCACTCAATACCGTCGCCACCTCCAGGAGCACCTTCTGGCGTTCGGAAAAATCCTTCATTAAAATTTATTCATGGACATCCGCATGACCAGGGCTGATGATCTAATGGATATCCTTTGTGGCTGCTAATGCATCCATATCGGTCACCCCAGGAACCACTAGGGCAATCGCCCCCTCCTTTTTCCTATGAATTCTGCTATTGTCTGACATGGTAACAATATATGACGGCCAAAATGGGGAGTTTGTAATATACTCACTGTTTGGCTAGTAAACTTACCTTGTCAGACTCTAATGCCCCCCTGCCTACCCCACAAGGCGCAAGTTCTGGGTTACCTTGCCGCAGGCCACGATAATGATGGTACGGAGGTTGACACTGGCTTCTTACCTAACGGCGGAAGAGGGGTAGTGCATCACTGACTGTCCTTATTACTGCATTAGCCACACAAAAACTTCGGCCTGCAGAGCTGACTAACTGCCGTGAAATGCTATTGTCTTGACATGGTAAGTAATACTAGCCAAACAGGGAGTAATAAATACAAACTCCCCCATTTTTGTACAAGAAACAAAATTGAGAAAGGCAATGGTAAGTAAACCATCCACAGAGCCTATAGATCGTGTCTTTTCCCAGTGTCGTCCTGGTTCTTCCTGGATGGTCCCTGGACTAACAGTGATCTAACCATGTGTCAGTATGGAAAAACACCATGTAGTGCTTACAGCAGAAAGTACACAAGAAAAATCAGACAAATGTTTCGGCCCTGAACTGCGAGGTATTCTAAAGGAAGCAGGGCACATTTGGGTCTTCACTCCTAGATGACCTTATGCTGCCGGCTGTTTCTTCCCTGTCACAATCGTATATGTGTCCGTCAACTTTTTTGACAGACTGGATGTTTTAAAGGAGTGCTCCCCTCTTAAAGACGTTATCTTGTTGCTTTTGTCCGCCGAGACGGCCAAGACCATCAGACATCCTGGGATCGGGGGTTAATGCGAGATGCTGGTCAGCCTATCTGCGCCAGGGAAAGATCTATCACAGTCCGGACGGGGGCTGTTGGCGCAGCTGGAGATCTGGGGGGACACCGCTATCCTGATCATCCAGCGCTGCTCAGACTCCCCATTTCTGTTGCTTTCACTAGGTCTCTTCACAATTGCGGACAGCTTGAACGCCACCCCTCACATAGTCCTGGGCCAGTCTGCTCCCCTGTTGTGTTGCTGATGGTTGAAGGTTCCTCAGGAGGAATTTGAGCTGTTTTTGGTTTAGAGCACTCTGTCTCCACGAGAGCGTTTGCCCCTGTTAGAGTTCGCCAAAACAATAGTTTCTTTGGCAGCCGATGGACTTCCATGAGAGCTAACGTGACTGCCGCAGCAAGGCTTTTTTTTTTTTTTTTTTTTTTTGGGGGGGTGGGGGGGAGGGGGAGGAGGGTGGGGGGAACCAACCAGAGCGCGAGCAATTCCCACAGTGATCACAATTTAGTTTTGAATGTCCCCACCACTTTTTCTTCTCTCCCTCATCAATTCCCTCTCCCCCCCCCTCCATTCCCGCCTCCTCTCTCTCTCTCTGTGTCCATCTCCCCCTCCCTTTCTCTCTCGCTCCCACCCCTCCCCTCCTGCCACCGCCGACCTCATCTCCCCTTCCTCTCCTTTCTCTCCGCTCCAACTTCCCCCCTCCCCTCACTTTTCACCTCTCCACGCAAACCTTCTTCTCATCTCCCCTCCATCTCCAACATCTGTCTGTCTCACTCTGCTTATTTTCTACCACCACATTTCCTTACTTTACTTGTCTTCTATTCAAATAGGGGCAAGGAAATTCAAGGAGTTCGGCAAGGGCACACAAGACAATCAAACAGAATCAATGTGTAAATATTGCATGCGCTCCAGTTATTTCCTCCCTCTGCCCCCACAGTCCTGGGACCTCCTCCTCTTATTTTTTTTCACCCTCTTTTCCCCCCTTATTTAATCATTTCTTTCTTCCTTTTTGTAGCAAAACATTTTAACCCTTTGAACAATATGAAAGGTACATATACAATACAATTATAACACAAAGAAAAAAGTTTATAAGCACCCCCTCCCCTTATATTTATACCAACTGTCCGAATTGCAACAACACGGTATTACCCCAATATTTCAATTTTGTCAAGAATGGTAGTGGTCATTGAAAGGATAAAACCAGTCAGGCGTGTATGTGAATCATAGTCATGGTGTGGCATGGCACGTGCATTGCTGTTTTATGAAATTTTTAAAATTGAGGTTTTGGTGGAGTCATTCCAGTTTAGCTATCACAGTTATTTTTTTCTGAAGAAAAGATATTTTTTGCAAAGAAAAATGGTGCGAAGGAGGTATAGCAGAGTACCAAACATGGCAAATAATTGGCAATGCATCCCACTGGAAATGTCCTTCAAACACTCGGGCTCAATTGGCTTCCACTACACTGTCCATCATCCGCTGGTGATAAAACACCAGCAAACTAACCATGTGCAGGACCGGCCCCACGATTTTGGCCACCACATGCAACGTCACAGCGTAGAAGACAGGGCTCCTACTTCGCATAAACGCCATGAGCCATGAACCACAATCATCCAGCTTGAAAGCAGTGGATGCCTAACGACAACTTTTCCACAAGAACAGTGTCAGAACTAGCTAAAAAGCCCACGGATATAATGCGAGGAGGGTTGTTGACTGACAAACATAAAAGAACGGCGTTTGACTGGAGTCTCGCGCGGCGGGGAGAAACCTAGGAAACTGGAGAAAGATAACAGGAGAGAACTAATGTATACCAATCCAAACTCCCACCACCCTCAACCAGTTTCGGTCGGGTGTGTGGGACTTAGGACTTGGTATAACTTTAGTTCTCTAACTAGTAAACCCAACAAACATACATACTGTGTTGGATTGTCCCGAAGTTTTCATACAAATTTACTAAACTTTTCCAGATTGTAGTTTTTTGCCTAATCCTATGTTTTTCTTGTTTGTTTTCAATGACATAATTTCGCGCATACATTCATCAAATCGTCTGTGTCTTTCGGAGAAATAAAACTAACAGTCTTTAACTGTGTTCTCTAAAGTCTTTTTAAAACCGTGTTATACTTTTGACATAAAATCCACCACACCTTATTCAGCCAGCATGCCTTCCGCTGAAAGCCAGTTTTGACAAAGTAAATTTCTTATTTTTTTTAACTATGTCTCTTCTGCCGAACAGTTCCATCTATAATAATAGTGTCTGCGTCCTTTAAACAGTTTATAAAAAGTGTTTCTAAACAGCTCACTCAATTTATTGCTAGGATCCAACTAAATATAAGTTTTCATCTGTCCCATATCAACCTTCTATCATGATATGCCATTGTTTTCCATTCAATGTTGGGACAGAAAATCACAATATGACAAATTATAGCGATAAACTGTTTGTAACAAGGTCTAGAGACAAATATTGTTTTTCCACAACCAGTCTGCCCACAAATCCATGAACAATGATGAGTTTATGTCATAAAGTTTTAACTGCCCATAGTTATTTTTATAACAGAATTTAATTTAATCCAGTTATTATATTTATCATGCTCTCTGTCCAAACTTGTTCAGTAATAATAAAACCCATAAAGTCTAAATGTGTAAGATTAATCCAAGTCAGTTCTGTAAGATTTGTTTCTTTTAGACATAATAATGATTTTTATAGCTTGTTGTTAATGACCTAATATCCTCACCATTGGTGAAGAATGACGACCGTAACATTAAGATCTGTCAGACGTCTAAGTTGTGGCCAGCTAATTAGAAATCCTTTAAAAGGACGTCACTAACTCCCACAACCCCAACCCTCTCCTCATCTATTAAGACAGAAATTGCAAATTATCATTGTGAACGGTCCTCCTAATTTTCTTTAGCGGAAGAACTGTAATTTTGTAGAAGCATCATTCAAAACTGATTCTCTTCTGTGGAGGATGACTTTTTATTCCCAATACGGTTTTATTTCAATCTCGTTTCTGACTCTTGTCTCCGCATAAGACTTACATGTAAAGGGCCAGAGTTTGAATGCATATCATGCAACTTTTTTTGGACGGCTAAAAAAAGTAAATGGGCTTATGAATTCAAATTTTATGTCCCCCATTCTAAATATTGGTTCTAATGCCATTTGCTGTCATGTTTTCGTACTATTTGTAAATTTATACTGGCCAGCATATATGCTTCAAACATTGCGTATTGTTCTAGTTATAAGAAACCATTTGTTGTCCGCCAACCTCTTTGCGTTTATAGCACCATCTTTAGTTACTCAAAACCATACAAAGCTCTATCTCACCATTCTGTTCAAAGTCCGCAACGTACTGCAAGGTCATTTATTTCTAAAGTTATGCACCTCACAGGCGGCTAATGTAACCCCGAATTCTTCGGTTCCACGCGACATTTTTTAGAACAACTTAATTATTTTATTTCAAAACAATGTGTAGTTATCAACATTTCCCAAACTTTCCCCCGTTTTTATCTGCGATTTTTATTTAATGATCCTAACCCTCCCACAAACTAATCATTTTAAAACTGTAAAATAGGGAATTTGAAAATTTTATAATCGCAATATGCAGCTTCCCTGACGAAGAGCTCTTAAAACGTTTTAGGGCCTTCCATCATATATAAGTTTATCATCAGAGCTCAGCTCCATCCAATGAAACATAGAGTAATGAATGTAATGCAAGATCGAGCGATTTACCCCCTCATAAGTAGTTTAGTCTGTGTAACTCTAAATCTATATTGTTAGCTGCAAAGCCTAACAATTTACTAGCTCTTTATCAAAATAGTAACACTCACTTCTTCTCATGGCTGGAATGATAACCTTGTTTTAGATTGGCATTGTTAAGTTTTAGAGTAATGTCGAAAGTGTACTCCAATGCTTCTTTTAGTGAGCCAAAACCCTAATAAACCAACAGTTATTGTTAACTGGCTAACTTGGCCCCATTTTGTCAACGTTTAGAATCTGTAATATTCTCACCTGGATTCCACTAATAATAAACCATACCGACTTTGTAAAGTATTCATGAGCGCGACCGTTCGGGTTCCGCAATCGGTTATCAATAGCATGTTTTCTAAACACGAAGGACGTCTTGGTTGTTATTGTACAAACAATTTATAAACGAATAAAAATGAGGTGCAATTCAAAAATACAGATGCAAAATATTCTGGTTGGGTGGGCCCCGCACTACACATCTAAAAATTAACAACGACTACTCTTTTACATTTCAGTCCACTCAGTCTGAAACGCTTTCAAGTAAAGGTTAGTTTCTCCATTGAAGAGCTATCTTAACCCTCCTATTAAAAACGACCACATCCCGAAAGAGTGTTAGTCATCCGATGCAGTTTTATCAGAACCATTTAAAACTTTGCTGGGATTTAGTGCATCAACTGGGTGTGGAGTGCGTAAAGCTGATCCCTTAAATCACCCCTGATCCTTTGAGAAGGTCAGTGTACAGATTTCATTTCATCTTACAACCACCTTCACGTATTTGGAAACTGAATTGCAAGCACCAGTGCCAAATGACAAACCGTTTAATCCATTCACAACAGAATAGACCATGAAGGCTTTTGAAAGGAATCTGTAACGAATTTCAATATAAGGTCAAGACAGACATTAGACAAAAGTTTTGATCTTTAATCCATTGTCATAGGCACCCCATATTTTTTGGGGCGTGCACAGAAAATATAACTATACTGGAAATCCTCCTTACACACTTTCTCTTCAGGCACAGCTGTTTCACACTCGGGTCCATAGAGCAAGACAAAAAACAATCATGGTACAACATTTATCTTAGACACTTCTAAGGCCTAACTAAGCAAATAGAACGATAAACTACTCAGTTCGTACTAACGTTTGTGTTTGCTAGGTACGCCAGCACAAACGAGATCGAGCATAACTGATCCAGTCTAACTGTTTTGATGCACAAAACAATACTTAGCAAATTTAGAGGACGCCTTAAATTCTACAGTTGTTTTACCTTCAAGTATAAAAAGGGGTACCAAAATTTTTACAATTTCAAGATCGAAAGAACTTTGCTTTGGCCCCGGGTTTATACATGCTAACCTTTGATCTCGACTCCAATGGGCACAATAATAACTACAATAAAAAAATTTCTTGGGGGGCAATGAACAAGGTGGGAAAAAAAACGAAAAAATTTGAGCCATAATATTGAAAGCTTAAACAAACAAGATGACCCCCAAGTAAGTCTCCTCCCGGGGCCCAAACCCCAAAACCTTTTGAAGACCACGAAGTAAAAAAAGAAAATGACCATAAATAAAAAGACAGCACCTGTTTTTGGTTTTAACTCCCCGGGGATTATTGGGGCTTTACTTACTAAAAAAAAAACCAAATATTAAGAGAACAAATTTCCCTAAGTGCTGGGCATAAACCAACTACTTTGCTTGCAGTAGACAAAACCCAGCTAACACACCCCCTATATACCGGTAAGCCCTGGCTTTACGGGCTATTTTTTTTAATAAACCCGAAAATAAATCAAGCTTTTTTTTTTCCCCCAGTTTTATCAGGGGGTGATGGGGGCGTTTGCGGGGGAGGACGACCGGGGACCACCGCCCCCTGTAATAGCCATCCCCATGTACTTTTTGCAAATCCTAACCGTTATAACGTTCTAATGTGACTCCTTCTCCAAAACATGTTCTTTTCATTTGCAGTGTCGTGTTTTCATATAAAATTCTTTCAAAGTTTTTTTTATTCTCCACTTGAGTTCTAATTTCCTTTTAGTAGACAACACTTCTAGTCTTGCTGATCTTTGTAGTTCAAGATTTTTTATTTTGGGGTTTATTCTTTCTTAATATCACGCCCAAAGTTCGTCACACCTCAACGGTTTTTTTTTCTCTTTTTATTCCTCATCTAGTTCATCCAGTTTTGCTATTGTTTGTTAATTCGCTCTGAGGTTCTCAAAGAATGATCAAGGCTTTTTTTCTTGCTCGGGGAAAGGCGAATCTGGGTAGTTTTTAATCTGTTTTTTGATAAAAAGGTTTTTTGCTTCTATTATTTCGTCTGCTGTTTGACTTAAATCTTGAAGTTCCATGTTTGTTTTGGTTTCTTTGGGGGATTTGTAGTGTTTTTAAAGTCTAAAAACTCTTCCCCAAAGTAATTTTGGTTTAAAATCCCAAGGGGATTTGATCCTCACACTGATCTTTGTCTAATTGTCTCTTGGGGAAAACTTTTATGGGTCTCGGGTTTGTTGAAAAACTGAACCGTTCCCCTTTACGTTTTTTACAAACAAAGGTCATCTTTTTACTTTAAAATCATCAGGGGGGTAAATTCGGGGGGTTTTGACTAAACTTGGTAAAATATTTTACCTTAAATTTTGTTAATTCACGCCCTATTTAGGGCGGGCGATGCTGTTCAAAGGGGTCATTTCACTCATGTCGCTCCCGGGTCAAAAAAAATCATAAACTTTTCAACTTCAATTCCTGCCCTGTTTTTTAAATAATTAACTTTTTATTTTTTTTTATAAAAAAGTCGCAAACAATGGTTCAATTCTTGACCCCATAGAAGACTGAAAAGAGCCCTTTTGGCGGAAGGGAAAAAAAACGGATTTTTTTTTTCCAAATAATCCACTACATTTAGCAGACAAATTCTTCTTCAAATTTTGCCTCATGAATGATTTTCCGGGTCTGCGCGACTTACTTTTAAAAAAGAAAATCGAATCACAAAAGACACAAACGAACAGTTTTAAATCTGGGCGGGGAATCGTTAAAAAAATTTCCATAAAACTTTAGGGGGAAAAATATTTTCGTTCATAATCAGACATATTTTTAACCATTTGATCTATGGCTAACCGGGGAAAGAAAGGGGAAAGTTTTTGCGTTTCAAGGAATCGAAAATAAAGAAAAACTAAAAAAACCCGAAAAGGGCCCCCGGGGATGCTAAGACGGCAAAAGTATGTAGCGTAATTATGCGTATGGAAATCGCTTTTCCATCCCCTTTAATTTTGAGTTGTTAAGTACGCATGCGCCATACTTTCAAGGAGCATTAAAAGACAGATTGTCATATGAACTAACTTTTAATGAATACAAACGTGTTATTAAATCTGAAGACACCGAAGCAAAGTACAGCATTTCTGACATCTTGTTAGAGTTTGACATTGTTAGCAACCCTCACTTAGCAAGGCTGATTGAGCAACAATATCAGTCAAAATTAGCAATATATTAGGAAAGAGTGATTCACCATTCTACACATCCTAAAAGCAAGGCAGACACTATATGGAATTTTAGTTTTAGCGTCTCAGCAAGATCACTCAAAGGTATTTTATTGCTGTGCGAAGATGAAGAACCATTTAAAAGACAAACTGAAAAGTTTCTTAATCCTAAAATAACGAAAGTACAATGTTCAATTGAGGGTAGTCCTAACCAAATCTACGCAAGCGGGCTTAAACCTTATCAGCATTTTGATGAAATAAGAAAATTGTTCGGAGGCGGGAGGCATAGAAGTCCAACAGTAGACCTTGTGTCTAAAGATCTCCATCTTCACAGTGTTAGACTTGATGATTATTTAACAACGAAATACGGTTTATGGATTGACCTAAGGTCAACTGAGGATAATCAGTTACATGGAAGTGGGAGAGCTGTTAAAGACATAATAAACATTCAAATTGACAAAGAAAAAGATGACGACAAACCGCTTAATGTATATTTGTTTTTAATATATGATGCGCAGCTGAATATTCAAGATAACAGATTAAAAGATATACATTACTAAATTATTTTTTATTTTAAAAAAGCATGTCTGTTACGCATTATCCAAAAGTGCCTACATCGCCAGAGTCGCCAAAAGAAGGGATAGTAGAAACCCCTGACATAAAAACCTTCAGATTAACCAACATTACACAAATGCAACAAAAACTAGAGCAGGACCCTTCAAAATACAGCAAAACCAAACGAAGGTATTCTGCTGCCTTTAATGCTGTTACATATGTTAATACTGGAGCATCGGCTTTGAGTGGTCTATCAGCAGGGACAAGTGTTGGTCTTTTAGCAACAGGTGTAGGTGCACCCGCAGCTTTACCTCTAGGCGGTTTGTCTTTAGCTCTTGGCTTGTGTTCATTAGCTGTAAGTGCTGCTATCAAAAAATTAAAAACTAAACTCCAAAAGCACACAGCTATGGTTCAACTAATAACAGCTAAACTTGTTCGTTCAAACTAACAATAAATAAAGCACTAGTTGACTCAAACATCACGGATGAAGAATTTAGTCGTTTACAGGCCGATTGTGATGACTATAAAAGACAAAAGTTTGATCTTCAAAAAAAGGCAAGGGCAAGTTTTTCTCAACAGCCAGACACCGAGCAGATAAAAAAGGAATGTTTAAAAAAAGTAAACGAGACATTAAACTCTGTTCTAAACAGCTCACAGTAACAACAACAAAGGGCGTTTATACTTTTGTTTATGAGTCCAAGCACAAAAAGACCGTTGATATTGATTCTGATTAAGTATTTTTTTAAAAATTTAAATAAATAGTTTGAGTTAGAAAAGAAAGCTCAACATGGATAAGATATATGAAGGACCAGACGAATTGTTTGAAGGAATGCTTAAGGGAGAGCGTTTGTTAAAAGCTTTAAATGATATTGATCTAGAAGTCATTGATCAAACAAACGTACAGGAAAGTGTTGTGCATGCTATTTCTCAAGTTTCCGGTAAACTAACAATAGACCCGCCAGTTAAAGTAATGTTAGCTGTTTTAATCGACTATATAACAGTAAATGAAGAAAATCTAGAAGTCTGTGTCTCAACTAAACAACAGGTTATTCTTTCTCATAATGACTTAACACCTGGTTAGGCAGACCAACTGCTTAGACAGTTTGATGTGGCCGCTGAAGAAGCCAAAATGAGAGGCTCTGGTTGGTCAGAGGGCGAAGTCTTAGAGATCAGATTAAAACAGGCTAAGTATGAGCCGATCGTAGGCAAGTCTTACATTTCACTACCCCCAGCATTAGTCGCATAAAGAGCAGTTCTAAACATAAAGAATTTGGACAACAAATGTTTTATGTGGTGTGTTCTTGCAAGGCTGCATTACGCCCGCAAAAACGCAGAGAGAGTATCTAACTATGAACCTTACATCAATGATCTTAACTTTAGTGGAATATCCTTTCCTGTTAGCGTGGACAAAATTGATCAGTTTGAAGAACAAAACAAACCAATAACTGTTAATGTATACACATGGTCTGAGAAAACAAATTTGGTGCCTATTAGAGTGTCTAAAGACAGCCCAACAATAGGCGATCCAGCCAAAAGTCATGTGGACTTACTCCTAATGTCTTCGCCAACAGGGTTGCCTCAACATTACACATTGATACGCACAATGAGTAGACTAATGCAGCATACTTCAAAAGATGGACACAAACAAGAATTCTGTAGAAAATGTTTAACAAGAATTCCATCTGCTAAAGCCGTGCTTAAACATATAAAACATTGTAAAAGTTCTGTAGACTGTAATACAGAACTAATTACGCCCCCACCTGGATCTAAAGTTAGTTTTAAGAACTGGAAACGGCTGCAAACAAGTCCATACGTTGTTTACGCAGACTTCGAGTCGCTTATTGTTCCTTATGAGGGGCCGACGCCACAGAAACTTCCGAAAACTGTCTTAATGAGTAATCATCAGATTTGTTCATATGCCTTCATTATTGTCAGGTCGGATGGCGTTCATTCAAAGCCAGAATTATACAGAGGGCCTAATGCTGCAAAATACTTCTTAAAACGCATGCAGCAAGTGCGTAACGTCTGTTCTAATAATCTGAATCTCTCAGACATTATTATGACTCCTGAAGATCAACAACAGTATGACTCAGCCACACATTGTTGGATTTGTGGTTTAGAGCTAACGCGCAAGAGTGAAAATCCGACAGTAAGAGACCATGATCACATTAGCGGAAAGTTCAGAGGAGCAGCGCACAACAACTGCAATCTTCAACTAAAGTTTGACCCAGCGAAGTGGAAGCTGCCCATCTTCTTTCATAACTTGCGAGGTTACGACTCTCATCTTATAATGCAAGCAGTAGGCAGCGACATCAGGGTGTCATGCATTGCACAGTCATCAGAAAAGTACATGTGTTTCACTATAAATAACATGTCTTTTTATGACTCTATGCAACACCTGATGGGATCATTAGAGTCACTGGCTAAGTCCTTAAAGTCCTGCCCAATAACAGAAGAATATTTTGACTCAACTCTTGTTAGAAAGGGCGTTTACCCTTATGAGTACATGAACAGTTGGCAAAGGTTTGATGAAGATTCACTTCCGCCTGAAGGCGCGTTCTTTTCTAGTCTTAGAGGAAAGGACATCAGTGATTCTGATTACCAGCATGCTCAAGAAGCATGGCAGAAGTTAGATTCTAAAACGATGGGAGACTATCATGATTCCTACTTGATGGCTGACGTTTGTTTGTTGGCGGACGTCTTTGAAAATTATAGAAAGACCTGCATGAAGCATTATAGCCTGGATCCTGCGCATTACATTTCTGCGCCTGGGATGAGTTGGGATGCTTTCTTAAAATATACTAGAGTACAGATTGATTTATTGTCAGATTTACCAATGCTTCAGATGATTGAAAACGGATTGCGTGGAGGAATTAGTATGGCGTCGCATCATTACTGTAAAGCAAACAACAAATACCTAGATGATTATGATCCAAGTAAAAGGTCTAACTATCTGATGAACAACAGCTGTTTTGGAAAGACTATGGAAAATCCGACAAGCGCAAAGATGTCAGATTGGTCACCAAAGAGAACGAAGCAATTAAGCTGACTTCAAAACCTAATTATCAGGACTTTAGAAGATTTCATGATGGGCTTTTTGGCATAATGATGAAAAAAAAGAAAGTCAAATTGGACAAACCTGTTTTTATTGGGTTTACTGTTTTAGAATTATCAAAGCTTTTGATGTTAGAATTTCTTTATGACTACTTTAAACCCTTGTATCCAGAGTCCAGAGTACTTTACACAGATGCAGACCGTTTTGTTATAGATATCCATACTGAAGACATCTATAAAGACATGGAAATAGAAGTAGCTAAAGGGCATGCGGGATGGTATGATACATCTGATTACCCTAAAGATTCGCCTTTACATTCATCTGGTAATAAGAAGGTTTTAGGAAAGATGAAGGATGAATTATCTGGAGGGGTGATTAAGGAGTTTATTGGTTTAAGGTCGAAAATGTACAGTATTTCGAGCCAGGAGAAAACTATCAAAAAAGCAAAGGGAATATCTCGCAGTGTTGTGCAGTCAAACATATCACATGACAACTAGATTTGATTTGATTTGATTGATTAATTTAACGTCTGTTCACAACAATGGTGATATTAGACTAAAAATAAACCAATCAAAAAAAAAAAAAAAAAAAAAAAACCATACACACACAACAACAACAAATTAAAAACGGGCTGCGTAGAGTTTGTGCCTGTGTTTGCGCGCGCGCGCGCACGTGTCTGTGTGTATGTGTGTGAGAGTGTGTGTGTGTGTGTGTGTGTGTGTGAGTGTGTGTGAGTGTGTGTGTGTGTGCGTGTGTTTGTGTACTGTGCGTATGCATGTGTGTGTAGAGTGGTGTGTGTGTGTGTGTGTGTGTGTGTGTGTGTGTGTGTGTGTGTGTGTGTGTGTGTTGTGTGTGTGTGTGTGTGTATGTGTGTGTGTGTGTGCGTGCGAGTGTGTGCGTGTGTGTGTAGTGTGAATATGCACTTATGTGTGAAAGGCTACATATAAACATTATACAATAACTATAAATGATTTTAATGTTTACAATAAATTTGCAAGTATAGTGCTGGATAAAACTGATGCAATTTGTATCATTTCTTCGCCGTAGATTATATCATTTAAAGATCCATTTTTGCTACGTCTATCCCAGATATGTTGTATAACAGGATAGCAATGGGCAATCAAAAAGAATATGTTCAATTGATATTGGATGACCACAAGCACATTCTACATTTTTTGAAAATTTAGTCTTCCATGAATTTAATCGAATTTTATAAATGAGACTAGACAAGGATCTCGACACGGTAATATTTTTGACTTTGAAGGAAGCTTTTCTGTCATTATACGACTTTCTAACATCGAATTATTTCATGTTTTTCTAATTTTAGTGGACTATCAGGATATTTTCTAATAGCTCCTTCTTTCGCTGATCTATCAGCCATTTCATTCCCCAAATACACAGTGAGATGGAATCCAACAAAATTCCACATTAATACCTTTACATATAATTGAATGTATTAAGTATTTTACGTCAAATATCAATCTTTTCGAACTTTTGCATTCCAGTTTTGCAGACTGTAAAGAACAGATTTTGAGTCAACACAAAGTAAAATGCTATAAATCGCAGTATCAATATCAGCTTGAAGGATAAGGCCATAAGAATTGCATATAGTTCTGCAGTAAATACAGAAAAACTTTTCCCAGACAAAATGACTTTCTTATCTTGAAAGCAGGAATAGCAAATCCAGCCCCTGTGTATGATTCCAAAACTGAACCATCTGTAAAAATCTTTAAATGATTCGGATACTTATTTCTACATGTTCTTTGCTTCAACGGATATAAGATTGATGTTATCCTCTTTTTTAGAGTTGTATAATCTGTATAACAAATCTAGCAAAATATGCTCCCATTGAGGAATAATGGGTATTATGGGACTACTTGAAATTGATGTAATATCAATATCACAACTCTTAAAAAGATCATCAGTATAGTTTCTAATAGGTTGAAGATAGGAAATGTTTTGCGCTCTTTTCGGGAAATCCTGTCTTGAGTCAAGAAAATGTCATTTGTCACTGAATTAGAAACTGAAGACATCTAGTCACATACTTTGCGGTGGCCAACTTCCGTTGGTCCTCAAGAGTTAACAGATTAGCTGCTCTGTATGTTTTGAGCGTATTTGTGTGTACTGGCACACCAAGTGCCAACTTAACAGCCTTACTATCTACGCTTTGTAATTTTTTTAGCAGCGTCTGTGGAGCTGAGAAATAAACCTCTTGACCATAAGTTAATTTCGATCGAACTAAACTGGTAGCAAGGTGTAAAAGTGTTTGAGTATCTTGTCCCATGACTGAGCATTAATTATTTGAGAAAATTAATCTTTGTCTAGCTTTACTTATTATGTGTTTCAATATGATATCGCCACTTTAACTTAGGGGTTAAATAGACTCCTAAAAATTTTACAGCTTTTGAATATTTAAGAGTGTTGCCTTTTATAACAAGCTGAGGAGGATGCTTTGGAGTATCACCATTAATAAAAAGCATTAATTGTGTCTTTTCTCGGAAAGTTCTAAACCATTTTCTTTCATGTATAATCTAACTTATCTAGCTCAACTTGGTATAGTTTTTGAACATGTGTTATAACTCTCTTATTTGTTTGTTTTCTGACGTTTGTATTCATCCATATAGCAATGTCATCAGCATATTGAACGAGATGAATATTGTTAGATGGAACGTTTGGGAGATCATGAATAAGAATAGTAAAAAGAATTGGAGCAATGATAGATCCTTGAGGAATTCCAATATCAATATCCTTGAATGACGAATAACATGTGCCAATTCTGTACAAATAGATCTCCCAGACAAGAAACATTTTACAATTGATACATTGCTCCACTAATTCCAATATGTTTTAGCTTATAAAGCAGACGAGCATGCCATACACTATCATAAAGCTTTTCTAATATCAAAAAAAGTAGCAAGTGTACTTTTTCTTCTGGAAAAACTGTTTTTTAACTTGATTCGTAATTTTGACCAGATGATCAGTTGTACATCTTCTTTCCTGAAACCTGCTTGGGTTGTTTGGAATAATATTGTTCTTTTCGCAGAAATGTAAAATACGACGTCAACAATTTTTTCCAATATCTTACCAACTTGCGATGTTAAAGCTATTGGACGATAACTGCCAATTTCGGATCTACGTTTACCTTGTTTTGGAACTGGTTATTACAACCGTCCTCTTCCAGATAGTAGGGAGAGTTCCATTTAACCAACATTTTTGGTAAAATGAGAGAAGTAATTGCTTCCAAGATAAAGGCAAATGGCGAGCAATTGATATGAAAATACCGTCGATGCCAACAGCAGAGGTATTGCAAGTAAAACACTCCAATGAATCATTAAATTCCTCAAAGGTTATAAAAGAGTTTAAGTAATGATTTTCATCTGGAGGAGGATCACAATAAATATGTTTTTTCTCTTCCTCTTCTCGGTAGCTTCTTATATTTGATGTAAGACTTGATGATGAATTAACATCATGACAACTACAAAGAAGCATTGTTTGACAATAAGACTTTTCATCATGACAACGTAAAACTACGATCTAATCTACATGAGATCAACACAACTGTTGTAACAAAGAAGTCATTAGATAGAACAAACACTAAACGAGTATTTGTTAATCCAGAGTTTTCATATGCAATTGGACACTGGAGAACGGCATATATTATATATCTTCTTCATATTTTTCCTCAAGTTTTATTATAAGCTCAAACATATCATCATCCAATTCAGCTAAATCTTTTTTCATGTTTGCTTGATGTGTTCGAATTTTTTTTTATTATTTTAAGATATTCTTTTCCCCATATCTGATAATCAAAATTTGGGATTTTGGGTTGTAGGTGATCTGGATGTTTTAGCATGTGTTGATGAATCCTCATAAATGCTTCCTTAATAATATAATTCGTATCATATGATTCCCGTATCAATTCCAAGGTCTCTTCCTTTATCATTCTTGTTTCGTTCTGTGCTTCCATTTTAGTCTTAAATATATTTCTGTAAATTTAAAAATTAATTAAGCAAATGGAACTGTGATTAAGGAGTTTATTGGTTTAAGGCCGTAAATGTACAGTATTTTGGGCCAGGAGAAAACTTTTTCCTCAACTTTTATTATAAGCTCAATCATATCATTATCCAATTCAGCCAAATTATTTTTCATGTTTGCTTGATGTGTTCGAATTTTTTTTAATTATTTCAAGATATTCTTTTCCCCATATTTGATAATCAAAATTGGGATTTTGGGTTGTAGGTGATCTGGATGGTTTAGCATGTGTTGATGAATCCTCATAAATGTTTCCTTAATAGTAGAACTCGTATCATATGATTCCCGTATTAATTTCAAGGTCTCTTCCTTTATCATTCTTGATTCCTTCTGTGCTTCCATTTTAGTCTCAAATATATTTCTGTAAATTAATTAAGCAACTGGAACTGTGTCTGGTGGGATTATCTGTAGTTCTTCCTTCACAAAAGATCTTTGAGGAGCTGGTTGTTTTGTTGTGTCAGTTTCTCGTAAATAATACACGGGCGGATTCATTTTTACAATTCTTTTTATTTCATATGGATCAATGCTCCAAACTGCATCGGTTGCCCTAATGCGAGTGTCCCCTTCTGCTTCCCCCGGTAAATAAAGGTACCTTACTTTCAAACCAAATGGTAATAGTTTGCCGGATGAACTGGCGTCTCCTTCAACAACATCTATTGTTTGTTTTTTGACTGCTTGTACAGGTTTTAGCCCTTTAAATTCTTCATTATTCATTGCGCGCAAAACTGAGGGCAGTCTTCTAACCCATTCTGTGTTGCGAGAATTGGCAATCAGCTCTCTGTGATACTGGTAGGAAAAAAGTCTTTCAGATAACTGTTTGTTAAAGTTTTCAACTAAAGCCTGTGATCTGTGAACTCCTGGAATGCCTCTTTTAATGGTAACTTATGTTTTAACAATAATTGATTCACTTGACCTTTAAATTCTTTTCCATCATCGACTTGAATCATGCGAGGATAAGTTAGCGGGCCTCGTTGGTATATCAGTTGTATGGCAACAGCAACAGCAGAAGAACTCTTTTGTGTTAATGGTTCCGCATCTTTATATCTTGAAGCTATGTCAATGACTGTGAGGGCGTACTTAAATCTTTTTCGTCTAATCGTATCATGGGGTAAATATAGAAGGTCCATTTGATGGGTGTCGTTTGGCGTTGTGTTCACAAAGTGCGGTCTTTGTATTCGTTTAGGCGCAGGTAAATAAATTTGCCAAATCGCTTGTTTAGATAACCATTCCTTTGCTGTTTGTTCACTGACTCCCGCTGCTTGGCTTAGCTTTTTTATTGCCGTGATTCCCTTCCAATATCCTTTTGGTGAATAATAGATTTTGTTCATTTTTATTCAGCCAATATTATGTGCAACAAAATACACAATGGTCATACCCAAGACGATAAAAACGATTTCTTGCATCTTTTGTTTTTCTGATGGTTGATAAAAGTCACTGAATTTTGGTGGGGGCAATGTCTCGATGTGTTTGCCTGTTACAAGATAATATTCTTTTATTGCTTGATCAACATCTTTAAATGTGTAAGCTGCATGACCCTGTTTGTTCAGTTTGTGGTTAATAAAATCTAACTGCTCAATTCTCTGCTTTTCATACGCAGCTTGTGCTGCAGCTAGTTGCTCCATAGCTTTGTTATGTCTTTTTCTCTCGCCGTCATCCCGTAGTTTACTAAACGCGTAATTACTTCCGCTAAAAGCGAGGCATTAACCACAGCGCCGCCTATCATCATTACGAATGAAGCCATTTTTATAAATGTATTTTTTATTTTACATATTTATACTGTCTGGAATTATTCCTTGCTTAACTAGAAAATCTTTCGTAGCAAACGAAGCTGCAATGATAGCAATTAGCTTTGCTGAATCCTCAAAGCCTAGCTTGCCAAGATCTGCTGGTTTAATTTTTAACAAGCTTTTACCAAGCATTGTGTATCCTATACTTAGACCACCAATAACAGCAGAATGGTAAACAAGATTGGTAACAGTCTTTTCGGCGCTCATTTTTAAAAACAAAATAATAATTATATTTAGTAATAAAACATGAACAGCGACGATCTACTAAACATTCCTGAACTTATTATTACAAATGACCAGGTTGATGCCCAAGCTATTATGCCTAAAAAGGAAAGGCCGTATTCTTTGGCAGCATGTGGAAAAACAAAACAGTTCCTCGGAAATGAATTTAGCATAGAACAGATTCAACAGATGTTGCCACAAGACATTGTAAAGTATCATAACAGGTATGAAGCGCAACTAGGATCAAGAATGGTAAAAAGTGTCGGAGAAACAGTTCTTAGTTTGTACACTAAACTAGTAGCCAGATTTGCGCCTATTGATTCTGAACAAGATTTTATGTATGATTTAACGCAGGATCCAGTTTTAACAAAGTCATTAGAGTCGCTAGGATGTGATCTATATTACAGATTTGGAACATTACTGTCGCCATTAATCATGGGATTAATTACTTTTAATCATATAGATTTTATTTCCCTTAAAAATGACCGAGCCAGAAAATCAGCAGAATCAGAATCAGAAAACATTGAATCAGGTGGAGAAAGTGACCAGTAAAAAGCCTCCTGGACGTGTTGCAGCAGGAAAAAAATTAGCAGTGTGGAACAAACAAAAAAAAATAAAATTACAATCACAGAATATAACTCATAATGAAAAAGTGCTAGAGCCGCAGCCAGTTGTTTCAATGCCAGCTATAAAAACACCAGAACAAGTTGAGTCAAGACCTACAACAACAACAGGGTTGCCTACACCGCCAAAGTCTTCATGGAATTTTCTTAAAGCAATTGTCATTTTTGGCGGCATTGCTGCTGGGGGTGGTTATTACGGTTATAAAATATATAAACAAAGACAGCAAAAACCAAAGCAGTCCAAACAATCTCTGCCACTAAATACAGAAGCCGAACACAAAAGCATGCCAGAACCACCAACAACAAAAGATCATTTTGATCCATTTCAAATGCAATAATAAATAATTATAAGTTAACTTGAATAAGAACTTGGCTGTACTTAAAGGATGACTTAGTTATGATCTTAGGTTGACTTGAGTAAGAACTTAGAAGTTACTTGGGATGACTTGAGTAAGAACTTAGAAGTGACTTGAGGATGACTTGAGGATGACTTGAGGATGACTTGAGTAAGAACTTAGAAGTGACTTGAGTAAGAACTTGAGGATGACTTGTGGACGACTTGAGGACGACTTGAGTAAGAACTTAGAGGTGACTTGGGGTAACTTGAGTTAAGAACTTAGAAGTGACTTGAGTGTGTGCATGCGTGGGTGGGTGGTGGGTGGGGTGGGGTGGGGTGTGTGCGTGCGTGTGTGTGTGTGTGCGCGCACCTTTGATTGTTTATAAGAAACAGATGTTCAGAATATGATATAGTTATTATCAGTAAAAATGCTATAATTTTAAAAACAACTACAAATTATAATAATAAACTTACCTTAAATGTCTTGTGAATCCTCTGCTACATCCCATTGAGTATTTAATTCATCAAGAGCAGCTTTCAATTTTGTTTCTTTATCAGTCAATGATTTTAATTTTTGTCCTTCTAGTTTTACTCTTTCTTCTTGTTTCACTCTTTGTTTCTTTATCTTTCTCAACTCTTTTTTTCTTTTTCACTATTTGCTCTTCCAAATGTTCTTTTCTAAATGGAATACTGGCCAAAAAACTTTCAACAGTTCTTGATGTTCCCGATGTTGTTGCCTGATCCGCCATTTTGAAACTAACCGCATGTCTCCAAGAACACGTGACTATAAACAGTGTCAATACCTTTTTATATGTCAACGCGAAGAAACAATGTCAACGCCAAGAAATAATGTCACAGGTAAGTAACTGGGTTCTGTGACTTACTTCTACTTGTGCAACCCGGTTACTTTTGTGTGACATTGTTTCTTGGCGTTGATGCCTGGCACCGCTTAATACACCCTGCCACAATTCACGAACCCTGTAATTAGATCTGCGCGCGCTGGTTGGGGGGCGTTGGGTCTAGATCGTCATGGCCAGTAAAGCAGTATTGCGCCTTGCCAAATCATAAGATCCACGCACAAATTAAGTAATCGATGTCATCGTAATGACGGGCCTCTGTATTTCCTTGCCTGTGAAGTATTCTGCCCTGTGGTGTGATCCGGCCGGCCTTACCCACCCACCATTACTAGTGTTTGTTTGTCTGTCTGTCTACTTCGTTTTATCTTGAAATCTGAAAAGTTTAGTAATTTATTGAAAACGGACAATCCAACACAGTATGTATGTTTGTAGGGTTTACTAGTTAGAGAACTAATGTATTCCAAGTCCTAACTCCCACCACCCGAAACTGGTTGAGGGGGGTGGGAGTTTGGGGTTTGGGATACATTAGTTCTCTACTGGTCGGACAAAAGCCGATTCCTGCTGCACGTCACTGATGGAAGACCAAGTGTTGGAGACGCCCAAAAACAGCCTATGCGCCCAGGAACATTTCAGGCAACTGTTCCTCACGGTGGCGGTTCCATAATGGTTTTGGAGGTGCCTCTCACACGAAATGCAAGCAGGATTTTATTACCATTCGAGGAACCCTCACAGGCGGACGGTACATCCGAGATGTCCTTGAGCCGGTCGTTGTGCCCCATTTTGACAACCACCCCCTTGCCCCCAGACAGTTACATGGATGAAAAACGCCGGCCTCATCGTGCTCACGCAGATAACAGGCTTTCTCCAGCAAGAATCCATGCAGACCCTGCCATGGCCTGCCATGAGCCCAGACCCCCAATCCACTGGAGCACATCTGGGACATGATTGGCCGTCGTTTGCAGACCTTGGACCCTCCTCCACAAAATCTGCATCAACTGGAAGCTGCACTGCATCAGGAGTGGCAGCAACTGACGATGCAACAGATCCGGCGACTGACTGGAGGGATGCGACGCAGGGTTGAGGCGGTCATCCAGGCTCAGGGCGGATTCACACGCCACTGAACATTTTCATTTTTCTTTGGCTTATGGAGATTCATGGCAATGTTTTCAAATAAAATTGCCACTTTGATTAAGCACTATGATTTTGTAATGACCATACTTTTCATGGGTATTTTTTTATGGGAAAATGTCATTGATCTTTCTTTAGCAATACCACATTCTGTTTATGATTTTGTATATCATTTGTTGTGTTTTCATGTTGTCAATATCTTTATTTAATAAAAACAAAAGAAAAAAATGTTCCACATTAAACAGTTTAGTACAAAAAAAAATTTCAGTTTCTCCGAACTAAAAAACATTGGGGGATGCTTAAATTTTTTCTTTGTGTATATTTCGCCACAGACTTTCGAGTTTTCTCAAATCCAGCTCTCTTTCATACATGAACTGAATGTGAATAGGAGTACCGTATCGAAATTTTCCAACGCACATCTTAGTTATAAGAATAAGGTGATTGATATATCTGGTCATTTTGTGCGTATAGCCACTCTTTTCCATAATTCCAAGTAAAGCTTCAGTTCTGGCTACCACCATGTGAACATTAAACCTCTGCAAAATAGTATTTTCTACACAATGAACAAACAGGTTTGATTTTATAACAGTCAAAGAAGACGTTCTCAACAAATTCCACTTCACCTTGCAATAGGTACATTTATTATAAGTAGCTAGGGCTATTTTAGACAGCAGTATGTTTGTCGGATAAATATTATGTAGGATCTTCCAATGTAACTCCCTACGTCTGCTTTCTGAGGTTGCTTTGATGGCTAAACTCCAATAATTTCATCCGAAGTGATTCCAAATTTATTGTACCAAAATTTTTCACAAGAGGGGGTACAGTATAGATCTTAAGTTAAATAAATGCGAAACATCTTTGCTGTTCTCAGGGAGTTATCATTGAAACTAACATATCCTTCCTTATGTTCATCAAAAACATAACCTGGATTGGCCCTTAGAAATGATGATACAGCCAGAAAAAACCACCATATACTGCATGTAAAGTTCAGCGGAAGGCCCTAAGATTTCTTAGAACTCTCTAAATGTTAAGCATAAGTTAGTTTGTAGCCTATCGTGTATGTGCGTTATACCTTTTTTTGCCCACTTCTTGAAAAAATATCACTTGACCCTGGTAAGTGATACTGCCATTATTCCAAAGGCATTCTATGCGGTGGTCTTTTGATATATATATCAAAGACCACCGCATGTTTTAGATGTAAACAATTGCAGGCATAAATGGAAATCGTTGTTAGTGAACACACTCAAAACAAAAACCTGAAAGCCCCAAAAAACACGTGCAGCCAACCCACACGTGCAAACAACCGCAAAACGGGAGCCCACACGCTATATAACATCGGCGGTGGGCAAACCAAAAAACCATCCTGATGACAGCGCAACACGCTTGAAACAAATTTGTAGATAGTTTTAAGATTCCTCTTTTAACTTGTTTTTATATATATATATATATATTATATATATATATATAATATATATATATATATATATTTGTTAAAAGGTAAGGTTTAAAACTATCTACAGCGCTGTTTCATGCGGATGCAATCATCAGGATGTGGTGGGTCTGTGCTGCCGGTGTTTTATAACTGCTTGTGTTGTCTGTCATCACGTGCTGTCTGTGTTTTTCGTGTGTTTCTGGTTCTTGTTGACTGATAGGAATTTCCACTTGTGCCTGCAGTTGTTAACCATTTCTATCCTAGTATTTAAAGTTGCCAGTTGTGGTTTGCATAGTATTATGTACTTTTCTGTTGAGCATAGGTTACACCTTTTTGAAATGTTGTTGTATGGTGCTGCTCTTTCTATGATTTTCCAGAATATATTGTAGTCTATCTTTTTCTCTTTGAGCTTCCAGATGTATTTACTCAATTCTGGTTGGTTTTTGTATCTTTCTTTGTTAAGTGACTGTTTGTGGTTTGCATATCTAGTTTTAAATTGGTTTTCAGTGATACCTATATATGTTTCTTCTGCGTTCTCTGATGTTACAGTGGCTTGGTACACAATGCTGTTGTAGAGGCATTTGTTGCTCAGGGGGCACTGTTCTTTCTTGATACAGTTGCAGGATTTCCTTTCATCACCCTCGTTTTTCTCTGTACTGCTTTTCATTTTGTTGGTTGAATCAATGATGTTTTTAAGGTTGGGCATACATGAGTATGATAATTTGATGCTGTTTTGTTGAATATATTGGATAATTTGTGCTCTTTTGGGAATGATGATGTTCGGATTCTAAAGAATTCTTTCCCTATATTTGTTTTTACTCTTCCGTCATATGGGGGGTAGAGAACGTAGAAATACCAATCCTGGGCCACTTCCGCCCTCAACCAGTTTTCGGGCCGAAAGCGACCCAGGATTGGTATTTCTACGTTCTCTGACAAGTAAGACTTCAATAACCAAAAAATAACGATTATCTACAAACAAACATACTGTGTAGGGTTATCCGTTTTCATACTAATTTACTAAACTTTTCAGATTTCAGTTTTTGTTTAATCCTATGTTTTTCCTGATCATTTTCAATAACATCATTTTCGCGCAAACATTCTTCAAATGAGTCTCTGTCTTTCATGTGAAATAACACTACAGTCTTAACTGTTCTCTAAAGTCTTTAAAACTGAGTTATATTTTTGGCATAAAATCCACACACTTATCCTAGCATGCCTTCCGCTGAAAGCTAGTTTTGACAAAGTGTTTCTCTTTTTAACTATGTCTCTTTCTGCCGAACAGTCATCTATAATAAATAGGGTTTGCGTTCCTTCAAACAGTCTATAAAACTGTTCTAAACACTCACTCAGTTTATTGCTAGGATCAACTAAATATATGTCATCATCTGTCCATATAAACCTTCTATCATGATATGCTTTGTTCCATTTAAGTGTTGGACAGAAAACCACAATATGATTAAAATTATAGCGATAAACTGTTTGTAATAGGTCTAGGACAAATATTGTTTTTCCACAACCAGTCTGCCCACAAATCAATGAGCAATGAGGAGTTTTTGTCATAAAGTTTAACTGCTCCATGGTTTTATAGAAGAATTTAATCTAATCCAGTTATTATTTTTATCATACTCTCTGTCAAAACTTGTTCAGTATAATAAAACCCTATAAGGCCTAAATGCGTAAGATTGATCCAATTCAGTTCTGTAAGATTGTTTCTATTTAAGTCAACAGTAATTTTGTTGCTTGTTGTTATAACCTTAATATCCTGACCATTGTGAAGAACGACGATGGTAACGTTAAGACGTTTAACGTCTAAGTTTTGCCAGCTAATATTAATTCCTTTTATAAGGTCGTCACTAACGCCCACAACCCCATCCCTCTCCACATCTTTAAAGACAGAAATTTCAAATATTATTGTGAACGTGTCTCCTAATTTTCTGCTTGGAAAGAACTGTAATTTTGTAGAAGCTTTTTTTACAACTGTTTCTTTTCTGTGGAGGATGTACTGTTTTTTCCCATACGGCGTTATTTCAATCTCTTTCCGACTATTGTCATCTGGCATAAGACTTACATGTAAAGGGCCAGAGTTGAATGTTTTTCTGAAACTTTTTGACGGCCAAAAATGTAAATGGGCTTATGAATTCAAATTTTATTTCCCATTCTAAATATGGTTCAAAGTGCCATTTGAGGTCAGGTTTTCGAACTATTTTATATTCATACTGACCAACATTATTTACTTCTAGATTGCGCAGCTGTTCTAGTTTAGGAAACTTTTTGCTGTCGCCAACCTCTTTGCGCTTATAATCACCATCTTTAGTGTACTCAAAACCATACAAAGCGCCTATCTCACCGTTCTGTTCAAAGTCCGCAACGTCTGCAAGGTCTTTTAATTCTAAGGTTATACACCTCACAGGCGCTAATGTAACTCCTGATTCTTCTGGCCCCCGCGACATTATTTTTTAGAACAACTTATTATTTTATTTCCAAAACAATGTGTAGGTTATCACATTTCACAACTTTCCCCGCTTTGTCTGCAATTTTTATATTAAATGATCCAACCCTCCCACAAACTAATCTTTTAAACTGTAAATTAGGGAATTGTATAATTTCATAATCGCAATATGCAGCTTTCCCTGATGGAAGAGCTCTTAAAACAGTTGAGGGCCTTCCATCATATAAGTTTTCATCAGTGCTCAGCTCGTCCAAATGAACATAGAGTAATGAATGTAATGCAAGATCGAGCGGATTTTCTCCCTCATAAGTAGTTTTGTTTGGTGTAACTCTAAATCTATAATTGTTAGCTGCAAAGCCTAACATTTTAGCTAGCTCTTTATCAAAATAGTAACCTCCTTCTTCTTCAGGCTTGAATGTTAACATTGTTTTTAGATTTGCATTGTTAAGTTTAAGAGTAATGTCGAAGTTACTCATTGCTTCTTTTAGTGAGCAAAACCCGTAATAACCATCAGGTATTGTTAACTGGCTAACTTTGGCTCCTTTTTTGTCAACTTTTAGAACCTTATTATTTTCCTTGGATTCGCTTATATTAAACCATACGACTTTGTAAAATATTTCATGGAGCGCGACCGTTTTGTCCCCGCAATTGTTATCAATAGCATGTTCTAAAAACGAAGGACGGCCTTGACTTGTTATTGTTACAAACATTTTTTAAACAAAATAAAAATGAGTGCATTTAAATTACTGATGAAAAAATTTTGCGGGGGCCCCCGCATACAATTTTAAAAAAATATAACAATGTCTCTTGATTTTTTCGTGATCAGTCTGACCCCTTTAAAGTAAAGGTGGTACCCCTTTAAAGAAAATATCAAAACCCCCCTAAAAAAAAAGCTACATCGCAAAGTTGGTTCAGTCCCCGAAGTTTTTCAGAACCTTTTAAATTTTGCTGGTTTTGTGCTTTCAATGGGTGTGGAGTGTCGTTGCGATCACTTAAATCTCCTGACCCCTTTGGTGGGGTCAGTGTACAGATTTCATTTTTTTACGCCTTCAGACGTATTTTGACTGAACTGCAAGCCCATTACCAATGAAAAAACCGTTTAACCATTCAGAAACAGAATAGACTAAAGGTTTTTAAAAGGATCTGTAACAAAATTCATATTACATCAAGCAGATTTAGACAAAGTTGGATTTAAATTTGGCCCTTAGGACCCTTATTTTTGGGGGCCGTGCACAGAAGTATAAGTATGACTGGAATCCCCTTACACTTTTTTCTTAGGCAAAATGTTCCCCTGGGTCTAGAGCAGAGCATAAAAAAGCATGGAAAAACTTTTCTTGACGTTCTAAGGGCCTAACTAAAGCAGAATAGAACGAAAAAAGGGACTCTATTCGCCTTCTTTTGGGTGTTTGCTAGGCTCGAAAGCCCCGGGCGAGCATAACAGACCCTTTACGGTTTTGATGCACAAAAAAAAATACTTAGAAAATTTTAGGGCGCCATTAATTTACAGTTGATTTCCCTTCGGTTTAAAAAGGTACCAGATTTTTTACAATCGAAAGATCGAAAGTTGACTTTGGTGGCATGGTTTATACATGGCCCTTTTGACCTGATCCAGATAGGGCCCAAAAAAACTACAATAATGAAATCCTTGGGGCAGGGAATGAACAGAAGGTCGGAAAAAACGAAAAAATTTGAGCCATAATATTTCAAGCAGTAAAAAAACACCAAAAATAAGTATCCAATCCCCCCGGCCCCCAAAACCAAGGCCCTTTAAGACCCCGGGCTTTGTTCGCGAGACTGAATATGAAAAAAAAGCGCTTTTTCTTGGATTAACTGGCCCAGGTTACTCGGTTTTTCTTACTAAATTTAACCCCAACTATTAGAGAAATGTCCATAAGTGCTGGCCATAAAGCCCAAATACTTTGTTGCAGTAGACAAAAAGCCAACTAACAAAGCCCCTATAGCCAGGGTTTAAAAAGTCTATGCTTTACCGGCTAATTTTTTTTAATAAATCCGAAGATGTCAAGCTGTTTTTTTACCCTGTTTATCAGGTGGTGATGGGGGCGAGGCGGCGGGGGCACTGAACTTTTGCCCCCGCCACCTGAAATACCTCACCTGTTTTTATTGCAAATCCAGGCCGTTAAAACCTTACAAAGTACCCCCTTGCTCCTAAAAAGTTTTCGGATTCGTTCGCTGGGGTTGTGTCTTCAAAAAAAAATTCTTTGGATAGTTTCTTTATTCTATTTATTTGATTTCGAAATTGTTTGGGTTTAGTAGACAACACTTTATCTTGTGACCCTTTTTTTAAAGTCTTTTAGTTTTTGGGGTTATTCTTTCTTTTATATCCCCTAAGTTGGGTCATCGCCCAACGAGTTTTTTTTTTTTCTCTTTTTAATGCTCTCTTTCACCCAGTTTTGCAAAATTTGTTTGTTAATTCCCCTTGATGCTTCTCAAAGCATGATAAGGGGCCCGTTTTTCTGCATGGGAGCGGGGCTGTATAGTTTTTAATGCTGTTTTTTTCTAAAAAACTGGTTTCTGTTTATTGCATTTATTTTGTCTCCCGATTTTTTAAATTTTTTTTGTTCCATGTTTTGCTTTGGTTATCTGTCGGGGTTCTTGTAGTGTGTTTTAAAAGTTTAGCAACTGCATCCTTATCAAATTTTTTGGTTTTAAAGAAATCCCAAAGGCGTTTTTTGATCTTTCACACTGATCTTTGAAAAATGACTTTTTGGCAAAAAACTTTGAGGGGCTGGTTTATTTGAAGGGAAACAATTTGTCCTGATTTTTTTCGGTATGTTTTGGGGGCAGGGTAGATGTTGCACTGGGTCCCCTGAAGCGGTACCCTTAAAGAAGATAGATATATTTTGAAAAGCGAAAACCTAAACTTTTAAAAGGATGGTCTTCCCGACAAAATTTTGTCTGACTGTGGATCAAAGGTTGTTCAGCCCATTAAGGGAAAATTTTTCCGGTTATTTTCTATTTCTTATGTTTTTACAACCCTATCACCCCTCAACCCAATGGTCTTGTTGAGAATTTTAATGGAACGTTAAAACCATGCTGAAAAAAGTGGTATGGAGAGACCATCTGTTTGGGACAGGTAATTCCCTTTTACGTTTTCCCTACAGTAAATTACCAAATGAAAGTAAGGTTTTTCCCCATTGAAACGGTTTGGACGTTCACCTGGGGCCCTATACATTATTGTAAGTCAGGTTGGATCCAGTTTCCCCAAAGGAAAAAAAGAAGTGTTTGTTATGTTTTCCCTTCAAAACGAAAAGTTATACATCCCGATTCTCAAGAAAATGCATACAAAGTCCCACAACCCCAAAAAACATTACTGCCCGTGATGCAAAGATGCGTTCTTTTTAATGTGGGTACCCTGTTTTGGTTTTGCCGGGATGTAAAAAGCAAAATGCGTGTTTTTTGAAGGGGGCATATGTCATTCTGGAAAATGTTCTGTTTAACTGAAAAATTACATAAATCGGTATCAAAGGTTTCCCATAAATAGTGAAAAAAAATTTTTCGACAGGTCAAATTTTGCAATCAACAAAAAAAGCAAAAAAAAATGACTCTGATGGTGTAGTGTACGCCCGACTATGCATTGCTGACAATTACCAGTGGAATGGTGATATTCCAAATCTATTTCATTTCAAAAACTTGAAACATGGGGGGCTTGTGATGGCCTATTGTGCAGTAGCCTCAGGGGGGTGGGGAAAAAATGAGGAGATGATGGTAGCCTTGGCCAAGTGCGTTGGGTTTTCGCAGCTCATCGATGTCGCAGGGGTGGCCTGCACCCCCAATTGGGGCGGAGTCGGAACAGGGGGGCACGGAAGTCCGTTGCGTGATCACTGCTGCTCTGCTCTGGGGCGTTGATCCCTGGGGGGCAGTCAGTGTTGGCTTTCGAGTACTTTCGAAGTGGTAGGGCTTTTGAATTGGGGCCCCGCCAAGAGGTCGGTCACGGGCGCACTCCTTATTTCTTTGGTTTGGTTTTCGCCCCATGGGGTTTTATTTGACGGCCCCTTGTACTGTTTTTTTGGCGCCCTTGGTTTCTTTGCCGTGCAGAAGTTCATACAGCATCGCCTTGGCTAGGGTTTCTTTTCCCATACGGGACATGCCCCCCCACGAAGTGGCTTGTGGCATGGACCGATATTTGTAGGTGAGCACGGTCCGGCCCTCGGGGTTGGAAAAACGGCCCTGCCGGTTTCCGGTTGGGCGAAGAGCTCGCATGTGGAAGTTTCCCCCACTTCTTGAGTTCCTGGGACGTGTCCAAATTCGACCATAGAGGAGAGAGGGCGCCCACTCGTTGTAAACTCTAGTTTTGTAATCCCCCGAAGTTTGTTGACTAAAGCACTCTGTTCGGATCTTCCCACGTCTGGCTTGCTTTGCTGATTCGGGCTAAACCCCCTGTCCAGGGGGATCAGGGAGAGGGACCCCCAGATATCGAAAGTTCAACGCCCGCAAGCTGGGAGTCGTCAATGACGATGGGGTCCGGGGGGTTGGTTTTTTGGTGCGGGTTGGTGAAGCACCTCCTTTTGCCGAGGGATTGTCGGCCGAAGGCTTTGAAGCATCGGGAACTTTTAACATCGTTTGCAGAGATTCTGCAGGGGCCACCAGTACGCAGTCATGGGCCCAAAGGGATTTATTAAAGGAGTCTTTGTTTCTCTTTTTCTTTGGGATAACGACGAAGGTCAAAGGGGGCGTCCGACGATGCGGAAGAACCCCTTTCCAGGCTTTGGACACGTGAACAGCACAGGTGAAAAAGACGTTGAAGAGGACCGGGGCTAAAACCAGCCGTGCTTCCGCCCTTGCTGATCTCGAGGCTTCCCCAGTTTCCACTGGGAGGACCTGGTGGTCATGCCATCATGGAAGGCTTTCATTTTTCCCCAAATTTGGCGGCATCCATCGCCAGGACGTCCAAAGAGCTTCCCCGTTACCGGTCAAAAAAGGGCCTTAGTCAGGGCAATGAAAAAGAGTTGGGGCATGTTTGTTCGAAAATTCTCAGAAACTGTCTGCCCGCAAAAATCATGTTGACTACTTCGCGGGTCTGAAGCCGCATGCGCCTCGGGGAGGTTTGCTCGGAAACGGTGGTCTGTTGGGATGGTCTGGCAAAAATCTTTCCAGCAATTGGGGAGTAGCGAGATACCTCTGTGTTTCCCCCGTGGGGTTTGCTTTCCCTTTTTCTTTTAGAGGGAGACCGGGGGACGGGAAAATCTGGCTTTCTCCCCCCTCCCAGAACTCCACAGGGCATCGTGAAAGGTTTTTGGGGGTTGGGGCCTGCCGCCTTGAGATCTCAGCAGGATTCCCTCCTTTCCTGTGCTCATGGAGCTCGTCTGGAGGATTTCTTTCGGATCTCGCAATGGTGGGGGGGGACTGCAATGTGCTTGTATCGGCTGTTTAGGGGTCTGTTCAAGGGGATCCGTTTTTAGACAAAGGGGGTGTTTTAGAGGTTGTGAAATGTTCTTGCCAACGCTTGCTTTGTCCTTTTGGTCCCTTTATCAGGGTTGCCGTCGGAGGGCAGTGCGGGAGCAGCCTGAGCTGGGGTCCCAAGCTGTCTTCAACGAGCCAAAGAATTTTTTGGCGTTTGGGGGAGTCGGGTGCCTTTAAATTCATCACTTTGTCCTGACCACTGGCCGCATAGACGTAGGTCGGTCTGCCTTTGGGCCTGGGACTTTAATTTCGTGTTTGGAGCGGACGATGGGTCATACTGCACTCGATGTAAGACTTGTTTTTCGCATGGGGGGCTTCTTTGATCCTCACGTTCTCGTCAAACCAGTCTTCTGAGCCTGGGTTTTGGTCCAGGACCTCTTTTTCAGCTCAGCGACCCTGTCCTTCAAAGAGGCCATTTTGCTGTTCCATCGTCAGGGGTCAGACCTTTTTGGAGCTTTTTTTCAAGTGTTTTTTGAACTGGGGGGAGGCAGGGCGGGTTTTCAGTTGGCGGGCATTGCAGGGGGCCCCGACAGTCTTGGGGGTTTCTGTGGCGGTGGTAGTGCAGGGCATTACAGCCCCGCCACCCGTGGCTCCAGCGTTCAGCACCTTATGACGGGGTCACCCGGGGCGTCCTGATGTCGGTTGGCGACGGATGAAATCAAAACATGTGCCCGGTTTCGACCTGGGGGCATCCGGTGGTCTTGAATTTTTCGCCAACCTGAAAAAGGTGTTGGGATGCGAGGCTGGTTCCGCACACTTTCTGAGGAGGAGCGGCCGTTGTCATTGACTTGTACTCCGGTCGCCGGAACGCCCTTCCCCGCTGCTATGGTCTCTTTCCCCTTTTGGGTTTTTAATCCCCAAGGATGACGGTTTTTCATTTTTAGGGTTGACCTGATGGCCGGTCAAATTGTTCGTAGAACGCTCTTT
Organism: Conus ventricosus; assembly: GCA_018398815.1. Classification (NCBI taxonomy): domain Eukaryota; kingdom Metazoa; phylum Mollusca; class Gastropoda; order Neogastropoda; family Conidae; genus Conus; species Conus ventricosus. The sequence continues at coordinate 125,068 of JAFLJL010000422.1, read as the reverse complement.
TGGGTGTCTGGGCTCGTAGCGGGGTGCATACACCTGTGATTGTGAGGTGTCTTGACTTGTGGGGGGATCGCATTTCTTTAGGGTTCATTTATGCCAAGGGAGCACAGGTATCTTTTGAGCAGGGGGTGCCTGATGGCGAATCCAACGCCATGGATCCTTTCGGGTTGTGGGTTTTTCCCCTTTCCCAAAAGAAAAGGATCACCTCCCCTTTTTCTTTTGGGGGCCTCATCACAATGGGTTTCGCTGAGTGGGTGTAATCTGACAACAACCCGGCAACACAAATTTGGGGAATTGTTTCATGATTTCAAGGGTGTTCTGGGGTAAACCTGGAAAAAACTGTGTGAGTGGGAAAGTCAAAAAACCAGTTGACACGATATTTCCCTTTTGTGCGATCATCCTTTTTCCCTTTCTAAGAAGCAGGTGATTAAGAGACGACAGGGGATGCTTGACTGGGTTTAAAAAGGGGAAACCTATTCCCCATATTTGCTCAGTTGTTTAGTTTCCAAACCGATGGTTCAGTGAGATTTTGTGTCTTATAAAAGCATTTAACAAAGTCAGTTTTTTTTTTTATTTAAACCAAAACCGATGTTGAGGATTTGTTTTGCCAGTTTTCACGCCCGGTGTCGCTTGTTCAGTGGTCTCTGATGATCCGAAATTTTTTTGTTTTAAAGTGAACTTTGCTGGTAAAACCAAAATTCTTGGGGGACCCCTTTTTTTTGGGAGTAAAAAAAAGGGGAGACAAAGAAAAAAACAAAGTAAAAAAATATGCGATTCAGTTTTTGACAAATTTTAAAAATAAATTGTTGTTCTTCTTTTGCTGTGTGTATGTATATGATGATAATGCTTCTTGACGCATGGAATATTGATATGTCTGTGTTACCTTGAAATAATTGACATTGGGTATTTACTGCGGGCTGTAGTTATGTCTTTGGGGGAAAAATGCATGTTGCTTTTGGCTTCTTTTTTTTCATCATGAATATGTATTCTGGACTGATATATGTCTGGAACCTTAATGTGGTATTTCATTTTAATGCACATGTACTGAGAATGTAATACTGTTCTTGTTTTTTTTCAAATTATTGATGATAATAAATTCGATAATGGTGTTACTTCTGTGGAAAAAAAAAAATTCATGAATCAAATTTTTTTCATCGGAGGTTGGGGGTGTCTTGACTAGTGATTCGATGTGTGACTGAGAGCACGCGAACGCGGTGTGTGAAAATGCTTTTTTTTTTTGCTCCTTCTCCTTCTCCTTCTGTTTGCTGAGGGCACCGTGTTGTGTTTTCAGAACAGACATGAGGAGGTTCTTCAGTGTTAGCTGTTTCATTCCACTGGCATCCCTACAGGTTTCCGTGTACAATGTTCCCAGCGTGCGTAGTTTGTATTCCAGTGTGTTCTTTCAGCGTGGATATCCTTGGCACTGTGGTTTGAATCCTAGTCTTGGTTTTCCGACGTCTTATTTGCTGCACAGAGTGCTGCTGTTAGTTCACAGAGTCTACACACGGTCCTTTTCAGTTTTATGAATGTTCATGCCTCGCTCAGCAGTGATTTTCTCTCCACAGACACATGGGAATTCCCATTCTATTTGCTCATTGTTTCCAGTGTGTCTGGGTTCGCAATGATGGCTTTTTTTAATCCCCTCCCTGGAGCAACTGTCAATTTGGCGTCATATACTGTACCATGTCAGGCCGAAGTTTTTGTGTGGCTAATGCAGTAGGAAGAAGCAGTGTCAACCTCCCGTACCTCATTTCTCTCTCGGCCTGTCGTCCAAGCAAGATAAGTCTTGTGCTCTGTCTCGCCTTCTCTTTGCCGTTGTGTTAAGATAGCTTTGTGTTTGCTTATTTGTTGTGGCTTGCTCGCTTCACCCTTTTACTCTTGAGCCGGTGGGCTTTGGTTTGGTGCGCTTTATTAACCTATTTAACCGCGCCATCCTCGCCTTTGTGCCTTTGTCTCGGCACTCGCGACTTCGCCTTCCGTTCTTTCGATCTTCGAAAGTACGACTCTTGATCTGCCCACTGGTGCGCATTTATTTGTACCAAAATTTATCACTGTTAAACGATCTCCTCATCTATAACTGGTGCACATTTATTAGTACCTCCTTAGCATTATTACATGGTACACCAGGGGTATTTACTCTTGTGTGCCATTGCGCGTCACTCTTGACAATCGATCCCTTCCCGGTCAATCGATCCGCCATCTTCGATTGTGCCACGCCGGTTGCCGTCTCCGCCATGTTGCCTGAACCTCACACACCTTGTTCGGAGGTACTCGGCTTCCCGGGGCTCATTTTCCTGTACCTTATTTATCATTATTACAGGTATAGAGTTTGTCTTGCGATCTCTTGATCTACCAACTTGTGCCCACTTGTAGTACCCCATTAGTAACATTAGTTATTCGATCACATGTTTCTCGCGTTTGTGCTTTCTTCTCGGCACTCGCGTTTTCATCTTCATTTACCGCACTCCCAGTGCCCCTCACGAGGTGGTTCGAGCTCTTTTCTATCCCTCGATCCACCTCTTTGTCTCCTCTTTGCGATCGTGCGTTCCGTGATTGTCTCGCCACCAGTGCCCAACATGGTGAAGGACATTAACGGGTCGAGCCGCTCCTCTGTTCGGGAGTCGCTCCCCTTGCCCGGGAGGACCCGCGTGTCGATTTCAGGGGACAATCCGCTCGCACCTATGATGAGCGTTACGGCCGGTGTGGAGGGAGGGTTCCAGGCAGGGGACGCGCGACCATCGTTATGATACCTCCTCTGCCATCCGGCGGACACATGATCGTTGCGTTCGGAAGCGAACAGGCAATCGGCCTTTATTGCCAACGGTTTTTCTTTCTACACTGTAGTAGAAATCCAAAAGCAAGGCTCCCCTGAAAGGACCTGCCCGTTCAAAATCTTCCCGCTCCCTGGCCAAATCGCCTGTTCGCCTTCGGTCGCACACAGAGACTCCTATCAGGCTGGGTCCCGCGACCCTCGGCCTCGGGGAACCTTACCGAGGCGCGGACCGGCACGGGTGACGACTCGCGTCCGGAATCACCGCCCGTCACTCGATCAGATGAGACTCGTGGCGTTAGCTTGCCCCCCACTACCGTCACGCTGTCCCATCACGCTCTCCCAACCGTGTCCGAGTGCAGCCACCACTCGGACACGAGGAGCGTCATCACTCCGGTGGAGGAGTTGTGGGCAGTCTTTGGTGGGTCTCCCCCACTGACCACAACTCCGGGTCAGGGACGCAGGCATCGACTAGGTCGGATCTGCGCCCTCACCCCGACGGTCGAACCACCCTGATCGACTGTCGCACTTTCCCCTAGGGGTACAGGACGTTGGGGAGCGGACTTCTTTCGCTCCCCTATTGGGCAACGTCCGCAGTCCCGTTCCTCCGGGGGGAGGATCGACCAGCGGGACTAGGGGTAACCTTTGGTCCCTTGAGGTGGCTCGTCACTGCAGCCTTCCAGTCTGCTTCCACGCGGCCAGGGGGCTCGGCTACCATGCCACCCACCGGCCACCCTGCCATGCAGGGGGCGGCATGGACCGCACCCGGGAGACGCAGGAGGCAGTGCTCTCCCGGGGCGGGTACGAGAGAGCTCTCCTTCTCGCTACCCTCCCCATGGTGCCCAGGTTACCCGGGTCCCCGAGGAAACCCTGCCCCAGGGCCGCCACAGCCCTGCGTATCCCGGGGACCAGTGGCTCCATGCCCCCGAGAGGAACCAGTGGCTTAGGGCTGACACCCATTCTGACTCCATCTCCGGTCGCATGTGGCATCCGGCTTCTTTCAGCTGGATCGACCTGGGGTCCCCCTCCCTCTCGGGCGCTGTCCGATCGGCGATCCCCTACTAGTCTGCCTGCCGAGTATGGAGCCACCAGGGACCCGTCCTCGTATTCCCCCACTACCCAACGAGGGCGGGACTCCCACGCACCCCTGTCTGGCCCCCTGAAGGTGGATCTGAACATCCCTTTCAGGAACACTGACCCACAGCCTGAGGACGGGGTTGAGGGCTCCCTCCCCAGTCTGGTGACTTTTCCACCTTGGAAAGCTGGCGCCCAGATCTTGTTGTTAAGGAAACCCTCCCTCTGACAACATTTTCTCCTTTGCCGTTACGCCGGGTTCCCCCCTGCCCAGCTATCACAGCCAAGGATAGTCGCCCCCAGACCCTCATCCCTTGTGGGACAGATAGGCATCTTTCGCCAGGGGTGCAGAGGCCGTCCCTCCGCCGGGGATTGACTTCTTGTCAGCCCTAACGCAGCTCCAGTTGGAGTTTTCCTCAAGGACTACGGCACTGCCTATGTGTCTTCAGATGCTGACGACACTGAGACAGACTCTAGCTTGTTTGGCAACCCCCTGATGCGCTTTCTTATTCACAAGATATCGCATCACCTTTCAGCTGCGGCGGACAGCGCAGCCAGGAGTCACTTTAACTGCCTGTTGGCAGTGAGAGATGCTGTACTATCACAGGCCAATCTCTCGGGCCGTGCTGTCACGGTCCAACCCCTCCCAGGCGCTCAAGTCGGCCTTGCAGTGCATCCCTGGGCAGGACCAGTCGCTGTTCGGCAGCTATTCTACTGCGATACCAGGAGACTGATTTCCCGCTCAAACCCTATCCCAGGCAGTCACCTGCCCACACCGCACGGCCGCCAAACGCCCTAATATCCCCTCTCTGCCAGCGGACACGGTCCCGGAGGTAACTGGGGGAGTCGCCCATGGGGACTCCATCCTTATACTCCTACTTCAAGACGCTACCTACGTCTCGTCTGCAAGATCGGGATTCCAGTAGAACTGGAAGCAGTCTGTACTTGCACTGAAATCTGCTCGCAATGGGTTCCGACAAACGGCCCTAGCCTAGCAGACGACGCTCGCATTGAAGTATTGATTTTTCTCAAGGTCTCGTCCTAGTTTCCCATAGTCTCGTTTCGCGTCAAGACGCGATACTTGCTTCCGCCATTTTCCCGTCCGTGCTCAGGCAATCAATATGTCAGGAAAGTGTGCATTTCAGGACCTGGGGTCAAGGTAAGCAAGTACTGGTTGCTAAGGATCCCCAAAACATTACGTTCTATGTTCAGTGTGCAAAAGATCGCCTCATTTTGGCATCTTGGGCTCGAAAACAACACACTCATGCTGACTATGGCCACACAAGCGCATGGCTCAGTTCTTTTTTACACGCGCGTTCGTGTTCCAGTCTTTTCAAAGCTGATGGGTAGAGAGAGTGACACTAGTTCAACCTCTACACTACCCCTCCAACTCGGGCTCCCTCTAGGCCCTGGCCCAATCCCACCTCCAAACTACTACACCTTTGTTCCTCTCTGGGGGTTCGTCACCAACCCCTCCAAATGCGAGCTCTCGCCCAGTCAGCGATTTCACCTCTCTGGGCATGAGCTTCGACACCACCTCGATGGTAGTCTCCCCGACCCCGGAGAGTTCCGCTCGCCTACGTGGACCTCATCTCCCACCTTCGACTCTCTCCCCTTAGTTCGGCAAGGACACTTTCGTCCCTTCTGGGGATGATGGGTCCCTGTCTCCTCTCATTCCCCTAGGCAGAGTTCCCAAGCGACAGCTTCAGAGGGGTTCCGCCGTCGTTGGTCCCAGACCAACGACAGCTGGAACCAGAACATTCCCCTAGGGCCTTGGTTCGTTTGGGCCACGGAGGAGTGGCTCAGCCCATCCACCCTGGCCCCCCGAGTTCCCATCTCCCTCCCTTCCCGGCCTGGAACTTTACACAGACGCCTCCAACTCGGGCTGAGGGGCCCATTTGGAGAGCAGTCACGCCTCGGGGGTTTGGGATCCTCTGACTGCTCGTCTTCACATCAACATCTTGGAACTGGAGGCGGTCAGGCTCGCCCTCCTCCACTTCCAGTCCATAGTCTCCCACCGATTCGTTCTCCTTTCACGGACAACACTTCGGTAGCTTGTTACATCAACAAAGGGGGGGGGAGGGGGGACACACTCCATCGGCCTCTCCCTCCGTACAGAGGCCCTCCTCCACTGGTGTCACACGCAGGGGGTCACCCTTCGCGCGAGACACATAGCAGGGACACACAATATCCTGGCAGACACTCTCTGCCTCTCCAAGTCTGTCCTCCACACGGAATGGACCCTCAGCAGGCATACCCTAACAACCGTGTGGGAACATTGGTTCAGAACCATGATCGACCTGTTTGCCACACGGTTCAACTATCGTCTGCCAGTGTATGTGTCTCCGGTCCGGGACCCCGGGCTTCCTCCATCGATGCCCTATCCCTTGCCTGGTCCGGCCTCATAGCTTATGCCTTCCCTCCCTTCCCGATCCTCCACAAGGTGATCAGGAAGGCGAGACCCGAGAGACCCAGGCTCATTCTCATAGCCCTGTGGTGGCCCACTCAGTCCTGGTTACCGGACCTCAAGTCCCTCACTCACGCACCCCCTCTTCGGTTGAACACCAGGTGGGACATGCTCAGGCAACCCGTTGGGTCTCCCTCACGCCAATCCCCAGATGCTTCGCCTCCACGCCTGGCTTCTGTGCCAGCCCGGTTGCGAGCAGCTTAATCCACCTCTCGAACGGACAGATTCCCAGTCCGTCCCAATATCCTCTCTATCGCTGGGGCCTCTCAGGAACTCCGAGACCTAGCCATGTCCTCTCGCAGAGCTAGCACAGAGTCCCTTTACATTTACAGATGGAGGAAATGGGTCTCATGGTGCGAAGACAATTCTGTCTCTCACAATCGCCCCTCCAATATCCAGATAGGAAACTTCCTGTCCCACCTTAACCTCTCTGCTAGCTCCCATCCGGGGCTACAGGTCGGCCATCTGCACGACCATCCGCCAAATGGGCGGACCTTCCTTGAGAATGACTTCCTTCTCAGAGAGCTCTCCAGAGGGGCTGCTCTTCGTGAGGCCCAATCCCCTAGACGTGTTCCCCTTTGGGACCTCTTCACTTACTTGACGTCCTCAGGAAACCCCCTTTGAGCCTGTCTCCTCCATTCCCTTCGACCTTCTGGGCTATGAAGACTACCTTCCTCCTCGCCCTCGCTTCCGCCAGAAGGCGAGGCGAGATCCATGCCCTTAGCGGGGACCAGAGACATTGCCTTCCACAGAGACAGCTCGTCTCTCTTAGTTCCTTCCCGAATTTCCTAGCTAAGAACCAGGAACCCGGTAGTGCCTCTCCTTACCTCGTCATCCGCCCGCTGGCGGATACACTAGGGGGAGACACCTCTTCAGACATAGCCTTTGCCCCTCTCGAGGTCTATCACACTACTGGGAACGCTCGCGCCCCAGGCGCGTTTCGCAAAGACGTCTCCTTATTTCATCAACCCCAGTAACACGGAAGACATCTCAGCTGGCACTGTCTCTAGGTGGCTCTCCAAGACGGTCAGAACGACCTATTCCCAGGGATCCAAGGACCTCCCCGTCTTGTGCCCCCGGGCTCATGAGCTGAGAGTGCTCGCCGCTTCGGCAGCATTCCGCACTCTGTTACCGTGCGCCTACCTCCAGGAGGCACCCTTCTGGCGTTCGGGGAAAATCCCTTCATAAATATTTTATTTAAGGGACATCCGCATGGGCCAGGGCTGATGGTTCTAATGGGATATCCTTTTGGCGGCTAATGCATCCATATCGGGTAACCCAGGAACCACTAGGGCACTCGCCCTCCTCCTTTTCCTTGATATTCTGCTATTGTTGACATGGTACAAATATATGACGCCAAAATGGGGAGTTTGTATTATACTCCCTGTTTGGCTAGTATACTTACCATGTCAGACTCTAATGCCCGCCTGCCTTCCCCACTAGCGCCAAGGTTCTGGGGTTACCTTGCGCGCAGGCTCGATGAATGAGGTACGGGAGGTTGACACTGGCTTCTTCCTACGGCGGAAGTGGGTGGGCATCACGTGACTGTCTTATTACTGCATTATGCCACACAAAAACTTCGGCCTGGCAGAGCTGACTAACTGCCGTGAATGCTATTGTCTGACATGGTAAGTATACTAGCCAAACGGGAGTTAATACAAACTCCCCATTTTTGGTACAAGAAACAAAATTGAGAAAGGCAAGGTAGGAAACCAGCCACAGAGCCCATAGATCGTGTCTTTCCCAGTGTCGTCTGGTTCTTCCTGGATGGTCCATGGACTATTCAGTGATCTAACCATGTGTCAGTTTTGGAAAAACACCCATGTAGTGCTTGACAGCAGAAAGTACACAAAGAAAATTCAGACAAATGTTTCGGCTCTGAACTCGAGGTATTCTAGGAAGCAGGGCCACATTTGGGTCTTCACTCCTAGATGGACCTTATGCTGCGGCTGTTTCTTCCCTGTCACAATCGGGATATGAGTCCGCAACTTTTGACAGATGGATGTTTTAAGGAGTGTCTCTATAGACGTTATCTTGTTGCTTGTTGTCCGCCGAGACGGCCAAGACCATTAGTCATCCTGGGATCGGGGGTGAATGCGTAGATGGCTGGTCAGGCCGATCTGCGCCAGGAAAGATCTATCACAGTACGGACGGGGGCTGGTGGCAGCAGCTGGAGATCTGTTGACACTGGTCTTCCTGATCATCCTGCGCTGCTCAGCTCCACATTTCTGTTGCTTTCACAGGTCTCTTCACAATTGCGGACAGCTGATCGCCACCCATCTCTGTCCTGGGCAGTCTGCTCCCATGTTGTGTGGCTGATGTTGAAGGCCTTCAGGGAGGATTTGAGGCTGTTTTTGAAACGCTTCCTCTGGGCTCCACGAGAGCGTTTGCCCTGTAGCAGTTCGCCAAACAATAGTTTCTTTGGCAGCCGATGGTCTGCCATGTGAGCTACGTGACGTGCCCAGCAAGGCTTTTTTTTTTTTTTTTTTTTTTGGGGGGGGGGGGGGAGGGGGGGGGGGGGATCCAACCAGAGCGCGTGCAATTCCCACAGTGATCACTTATTTTGAATGTCACCACTTTTTCTTCTCCCTCATCATTTCCCTCTCCCCCCCCCCCCTTCCCGCCTCTCTCTCTCTCTCTGTGTCCATCTCCCCCCTCCCTTCTCTCTCGCTCCCACCCCTCCCCTCACTGCCACCCCGTCCTCATCTCCCCTTCCTCTCTTTCTCTCGCTCCAACTCCCCCCTCCCCTCACTTTTCACCTCTCTCCTACCTTCTTCTCATCTCCCTCTCTCCACATCTGTCTGTCTCTCTCGTTATTTTCTACCACCACTTTTCCTTATCTTACTGTCTTCTATTCAAATAGGGGCAAGGAGAAACAAGGAGTCGGCAAAGGGCACATCAAACAATCAAACAGAATCAATGTGTAAATATTGCATGCGCTCCAGTTATTCCTCCTCTGCCCCCACAGTCTGGGTCCTCCTCCTCTTATTTTTTCCCCTCTTTTCCCCCTTATTTAATCATTTCTTCCTTTTTGTAGGCAACATTTTATCACTTGAACATTATGATAGGTACATATACAATGACATATACACAAAGAAAAACGTTAAGCACCCCCTTATATTTTCAACTGTCAGAATTGACAACAACAATGTATTACCCCAATATTTTCAATTTTGTCAAGAATGGTGTGTCATTGAAAGGATAAAACCAGTCAGGCGTGTATGTGAAGCATAGTCATGGTGTGGCATGCACGTGCATTGCGGTTTTTGAAATTTTTAAAATTGAGGTTTGGTGAGTCATCCAGTTTAGCAATCACAGTTAGTTTTAAGAAAAGATATTTTTTGCAAAGAAATATGGTGCGAAGGAGGATAGCAGAGGCCAAACGATGGCAAATAATTGGCATGCATCCCACTGGAATGTCCTTCAAAGCACTCGGGCGTCAATTGGGCTTCCACTACACTGTCATCAGCCGGCTGGTGAGAAAACACCAGCAAACTAACCATGTGCAGGACCGCCCACGATTTGGCCGACCACATGCAACGTCACAGCGTGAAGACAGGGCTCTACTTCGCATGATACGCCATGAGCCATGAACCACAATCACCAGCTTGAAACGACAGTGGATGCCTAACAGACAACTTTCCACAAGAACAGTGCAGAACTGCTTAAAAGCCCACGGATATAATGCGAGGAGGGTTGTTGACTGACAAACACAAAAGACGGCGTTTGGACTGGTGTCTCGCTCGGCGGGGGTGAAACCTGAGGAACTGGAGAAAGATACACTGGAGAGAACTAATGTATACCAATCCTAACTCCCACCACCCTCAACCAGTTTCGGGTGGTGGGACTTAGGACTTGGTATACATTAGTTCTCTAACTAGTAAACCCTACAAACATACATACTGTGTTGGATTGTCCGTTTTCAATACTAATTTACTAAACTTTTCAGATTGTAGTTTTTGCCTAATCCTTTGTTTTTCTTGTTTGTTTTCAATGACATAATTTTCGCGCATACATTCATCAAATGCGTCTGTGTCTTTCGTGTGAAATAAAACTACAGTCTTTAACTGTTCTCTAAAGTCTTTTAAACCGTGTTATATTTTTGACATTAAATCCACACACTTATTCCAGCCAGCATGCCTTCCGCTGAAAGCCAGTTTTGACAAAGTATTTCTTTTTTTTAACTATGTCTCTTTCTGCCGAACAGTCATCTATAATAAATGTGTCTGCGTTCCTTTAACAGTTTATAAATGTGTTCTAAACACTCACTCAATTTATTGCTTGGATCAACTAAATATATGTTATCATCTGCCCATATAAACCTTCTATCATGATATGCTTTGTTCCATTCAAGTGTTGGACAGAAAATCACAATATGATCATAATTATAGCGATAAACTGTTTGTAACAGGTCTAGGACAAATATTGTTTTTCCACAACCAGTCTGCCCACAAATCAATGAACAATGAGGAGTTTTTGTCATTAAAGTTTAACTGCCCCATAGTTTTTTTTATAACAGAATTTAATTTAATCCAGTTATTATATTTATCATGCTCTCTGTCAAACTTGTTCAGTATTAATAAAACCCTATAAGGTCTAAATGTGTAAGATTAATCCAAGTCAGTTCTGTAAGATTGTTTTTATTTAGACTAATATTGATTTTTTTTCTTGTTGTTTTGACCTTAATATCCTCACCATTGTGAAGAATGACGACGGTAACTTTAAGACTGTCAACGTCTAGTTTTGCCAGCTAATTAGAATTCCTTTAAAAAGGACGTCACTAACGCCCACAACCCCATCCCTCTCCTCATCTTTTAAGACAGAAATTTCAAATATCATTGTGAACGTGTCTCCTAATTTCATTTGCGGAATGAACTGTAATTTTGTAGAAGCATCTTTCAAAACTGATTCTCTTCTGTGGAGGATGTACTGTTTATTCCCATACGGTTTTATTTCAATCTCTTTCTGACTATTGTCCTCCGGCATAAGACTACATGTAAAGGGCCAGAGTTGAATGCTTTTCTGAAACTTTTTTTGACGGCTAAAAAATGTTTAAATGGGCTTATGAATTCAAATTTATGTCCCATTCTAAATATGGTTCTAAGTGCCATTTGCTGTCAGGTTTTCGAACTATTTTATATTTTATACTGGCCAGCATTATTTGCTTCTACATTGCGTAGTTGTTCTAGTTTAGGAAACCTTTTGTTGTCGCCAACCTCTTTGCGTTTATAATCACCATCTTTAGTGTACTCAAAACCATACAAAGCTCCTATCTCACCATTCTGTTCAAAGTCCGCAACGTCTGCAAGGTCTTTTAATTCTAAAGTTATGCACCTCACAGGCGCTATGTAACTCCCGATTCTTCTGGTCCACGCGACATTTTTTAGAACAACTTATTATTTTATTTCCAAAACAATGTGTAGGTTATCACATTTCACACTTTCCCCGTTTTATCTGCGATTTTTATATTAAATGATCCGACCCTCCCACAAACTAATCTTTTAAACTGTAAAATAGGGAATTGTATAATTTTATAATCGCAATATGCAGCTTTCCCTGACGGAAGAGCTCTTAAAAACAGTTGAGGGCCTTCCATCATATAAGTTTTCATCAGTGCCCCAGCTCATCCAAATGAACATTTGAGTAATGAATGTAATGCAAGATCGAGCGGATTTTCCCCTCATAAGTAGTTTTGTCTGGTGTACTCTAAATCTATGATTGTTAGCTGCAAAGCCTAACATTTTAGCTAGCTCTTTATCAAAATAGTAACCTCCTTCTTCTTCAGGCTTGAATGTTAACATTGTTTTTAGATTTGCATTGTTAAGTTTGAGAGTAATGTCGAAGTTACTCATTGCTTCTTTTAGTGAGCAAAACCCGTAATAACCATCAGGTATTGTTAACTGGCTAACTTTGGCCCTTTTGTCAACGTTTAGAATCTTATTATTCTCCTGGATTCACTTATATTAAACCATACGACTTTGTAAAGTATTTCATGGAGCGCGACCGTTCTGGTTCCGCAATCGTTATCAATAGCATGTTCTAAACACGAAGGACGGTCTTGGGTTGTTATTGTTACAAACATTTTTTAAAACGAAATAAAAATGAGTGCATTCAAATATACTGATGCAAAATATTCTGTTGGGCCGCACTACAATCTTAAAATATAACAACTGATACTCTTGACATTTCTGTCACTCAGTCTGACGCCTTTCAAGTAAAGGTTAGTTCTCCATTGAAGAGCTATCTTAACCCTCCTATTAAAAACGACACATCCCGAAAGTGTGGTTTTAGTCATCCGATGCAGTTTTATCAGAACCAGTTAAACTTTGCTGTGTTTTGTGCATCAACTGGGTGTGGAGTGTCGTATGCTGATCACTTAAATCACCTGATCCTTTGGTGAGGTCAGTGTACAGATTTCATTTCTCTTACACCTTCAGGCGTATTTGGACTGAATTGCAGCACCATTGCCAAATGACAAACCGTTTAATCCATTCAGCAACAGAATAGACATGAAGGCTTTTGAAAGGATCTGTACGAATTCAATATTAAGGTCAAGACAGACTTTAGACAAAGTTGGATCTTAATCATGGCTTAGGCACCCTTATTTTTGGGGCGTGCACAGAAAATATATACTATGACTGGAATCCTCCTTACACATCTTTCTCTTCAGGCACAGCTGTTCACCTCGGGTCCATAGAGCAAGAGCATAAAACAGCATGGACAACATTTATCTTAGACACTTCTAAGGGCCTAACTAAAGCAGGAATAGAACGAATAAACGACTCTGTTCGTACTTACGTTTGGTGTTTGCTAGGTTCGCAAGCACAAACGAGATCGAGCATAACTGATCCTTCTACTGGTTTTGATGCACAAAAACAATACTTAGCAAATTTAGAGGACGCCATTAATTCTACAGTTGATTTACCTTCAAGTATAAAAGGTACCAAAATGTTTTACAATTTGCAAGATCGAAAGTAGACTTTGCTGTTGGCACGGTTTATACATGCTACCTTCTGATCTCAGACTCCAGATAGCACAATAATAAACTACAATAATGAAATTCTTGTGGCAGGCAATGAACAGAAGGTCGGAAAAAAACGAAATAAATTCTGAGCCAGTAATATTGCAAGCAGTAAACAAACAAGATGACCCCCCAAGAATAAGTCATCCAATCCTGTGGCCCAAAGCCCAGAGACCGTTGAAGACCACGAAGTCAAAAAAGATAATGCCCATGAATATGAAAGACAGCACCTGTTTTTGGATTAACTGGCCAAGGATTACTTGGTCTTTATCTTACTAAAAATTAACCCAAATATTAAGAGAACTAATGCCCATAAGTGCTCGGCCATAAAACCAATACTTTGCTTGCAGTAGACAAAAGCCAGCTAACAACACCCCCTAATATACCCGGTAAAGCGTCCATGGCTTTACTGGCTATTTTTTTAATAAACCCGCAAGATGATCAAGCTGTTTTTTTACCCATGATTTATCAGGTGGTGATGGAGGCGATTGCGGCGGAGGCACTGACCCAGGACCACCGCCGCCTGTAATTAGCCATCACCAGTGTACTTATTGCAAATCCTAAGGCCGTTATAACGCTTGCTAATGTGACTCCTTGCTCTCTAAACAGTGTTCGTATTCATTCTGCTAGTGTCGTGTTTTCATATATAAAATTCTTTCGATAGTTTCTCTTATTCTGCTCACTTGAGTTCGTATTGTTCTCGGTTAGTAGACAACACTTCTAGTCTTGCTGATCTTTGTAGTTCAAGATCTTTTAGTCTTTGGGTTATTCTTTCTTTAATATCACGCCCTAAGTTGGCGTCATCAGCCTCAACGAGTTTTCTTTTTCTCTTTTTTATATCCTCATCTAGTTCATCCAGTTTTGCTAAGTTGTTTGTTAATTCGTCTCTGATGGTTCTCAAAGAATGATCAGAGGCTGTTATTTCTTGCTCGGGTAACGGCGAATCGTGGATAGTTTTAATGCTGTTTCTTCTGATAAACTGGTTTCGCTTCTATTATTTCGTCTGCTGTTTGACTTAAATCTTGAAGTTCCATGTTTTGTATTTGGTTATCTGTTGGGAGATCTTGTAGTGTGTTTTAAAGTCTAGAAACTGCTTCCCAATGTAATTTTGGTTTAGAAATGCCAAGGCGATTTTGATCTCTCACACTGAGTCTTTGTCTAATTGTACTCTTGGGTAAAAACTTGATGGGTCTCGTTTAGTTGTAAGCTGAACACGTTCACCTTGATCGTTTTTCACAAACAAATGGTCATCTTTTACTCAAAATCATCAGGGGGTATAAATTCGGGAGGTTCTTGACCTAAACTTTGGTAAAATGATTTGACCTTAATTTTTGTTAATTCACGCCGTATTGAGGGCGCTGAGCGATGCTGTGTCAAGGAGTCATTTCACTCATGTCGTCTCCAGGATCAAAAACATCATAATCTTCTTCAACTTCAATTCCTGCCATGTTTTTAAATAATTAACTTTTTATTTTGTTTTATAAAAATGTCGCAAACATATGGTTCAATTCTTGACCCGCATAGAAGACTGAAAGAGCCCTTTGGCGTGAAGGGAAATAAACGGAATATTATTGTTCCAAATAATCCATCTACTATTGATGCAGATCAAATTTTTTACTGTCAAATTTCCAGCCCTAGGAGCAGATGAAGTGATTGTGCCAGGCTCTGCGCGACTTACTTTCAAAATAGAACTCGAATCAACAACAGACACAAACAGAACAGTTGTCCAGAATCTGGGGCGGGCAATCGTTAAGAAAATTTCCATAAAACTTGAGGGGCAAGAAATATTTTCGTTACATAATGCAGACATATTTTTAACCTATTCTGATCTATGGCTAACCGGGAATGAAAGGAATGATCTTGCGTTTCAAGGAATCGAAAAATAATGAGAACTAAAACCAGAATAGGCGCCGCAGATGCTAAAGACGGCAAAAAGTATGTAGCTGTAAGTTATGCGTATGGAAATCGCTTTTCCATCCCTTTAATTTTGAGTTGTTAAGTACGCATGCGCCATACTTTCAAGGAGCATTAAAAGACAGATTGTCATATGAACTAACTTTTAATGAATACAAACGTGTTATTAAATCTGAAGACACCGAAGCAAAGTACAGCATTTCTGACATCTTGTTAGAGTTTGACATTGTTAGCAACCCTCACTTAGCAAGGCTGATTGAGCAACAATATCAGTCAAAATTAGCAATATATTAGGAAAGAGTGATTCACCATTCTACACATCCTAAAAGCAAGGCAGACACTATATGGAATTTTAGTTTTAGCGTCCTCAGCAAGATCACTCAAAGGTATTTTATTGCTGTGCGAAGATGAAGAACCATTTAAAAGACAAACTGAAAAGTTTCTTAATCCTAAAATAACGAAAGTACAATGTTCAATTGAGGGTAGTCCTAACCAAATCTACGCAAGCGGGCTTAAACCTTATCAGCATTTTGATGAAATAAGAAAATTGTTCGGAGGCGGGAGGCATAGAAGTCCAACAGTAGACCTTGTGTCTAAAGATCTCCATCTTCACAGTGTTAGACTTGATGATTATTTAACAACGAAATACGGTTTATGGATTGACCTAAGGTCAACTGAGGATAATCAGTTACATGGAAGTGGGAGAGCTGTTAAAGACATAATAAACATTCAAATTGACAAAGAAAAGATGACGACAAACCGCTTAATGTATATTTGTTTTTAATATATGATGCGCAGCTGAATATTCAAGATAACAGATTAAAAGATATACATTACTAAATTATTTTTTATTTTAAAAAAGCATGTCTGTTACGCATTATCCAAAAGTGCCTACATCGCCAGAGTCGCCAAAAGAAGGGATAGTAGAAACCCCTGACATAAAAACCTTCAGATTAACCAACATTACACAATGCAACAAAAACTAGAGCAGGACCCTTCAAATACAGCAAAACCAAACGAAGGTATTCTGCTGCCTTTAATGCTGTTACATATGTTAATACTGGAGCATCGGCTTTGAGTGGTCTATCAGCAGGGACAAGTGTTGGTCTTTTAGCAACAGGTGTAGGTGCAAACCCCCAGCTTTACCTCTAGGCGGTTTGTCTTTAGCTCTTGGCTTGTGTTCATTAGCTGTAAGTGCTGCTATCAAAAATTAAAAACTAAACTCCAAAAGCACACAGCTATGGTTCAACTAATAACAGCTAAACTTGTTCGTTTCAAACTAACAATAAATAAAGCACTAGTTGACTCAAACATCACGGATGAAGAATTTAGTCGTTTACAGGCCGATTGTGATGACTATAAAAGACAAAAGTTTGATCTTCAAAAAAAGGCAAGGGCAAGTTTTTCTCAACAGCCAGACACCGAGCAGATAAAAAAGGAATGTTTAAAAAAAGTAAACGAGACATTAAACTCTGTTCTAAACAGCTCACAGTAACAACAACAAAGGGCGTTTATACTTTTGTTTATGAGTCCAAGCACAAAAAGACCGTTGATATTGATTCTGATTAAGTATTTTTTTAAAAATTTAAATAAATAGTTTGAGTTAGAAAAGAAAGCTCAACATGGATAAGATATATGAAGGACCAGACGAATTGTTTGAAGGAATGCTTAAGGGAGAGCGTTTGTTAAAAGCTTTAAATGATATTGATCTAGAAGTCATTGATCAAACAAACGTACAGGAAAGTGTTGTGCATGCTATTTCTCAAGTTTCCGGTAAACTAACAATAGACCCGCCAGTTAAAGTAATGTTAGCTGTTTTAATCGACTATATAACAGTAAATGAAGAAAATCTAGAAGTCTGTGTCTCAACTAAACAACAGGTTATTCTTTCTCATAATGACTTAACACCTGGTTAGGCAGACCAACTGCTTAGACAGTTTGATGTGGCCGCTGAAGAAGCCAAAATGAGAGGCTCTGGTTGGTCAGAGGGCGAAGTCTTAGAGATCAGATTAAAAAAAGGCTAAGTATGAGCCGATCGTAGGCAAGTCTTACATTTCACTACCCCCAGCATTAGTCGCATAAAGAGCAGTTCTAAACATAAAGAATTTGGACAACAAATGTTTTATGTGGTGTGTTCTTGCAAGGCTGCATTACGCCCGCAAAAACGCAGAGAGAGTATCTAACTATGAACCTTACATCAATGATCTTAACTTTAGTGGAATATCCTTTCCTGTTAGCGTGGACAAATTGATCAGTTTGAAGAACAAAACAAACCAATAACTGTTAATGTATACACATGGTCTGAGAAAACAAATTTGGTGCCTATTAGAGTGTCTAAAGACAGCCCAACAATAGGCGATCCAGCCAAAAGTCATGTGGACTTACTCCTAATGTCTTCGCCAACAGGGTTGCCTCAACATTACACATTGATACGCACAATGAGTAGACTAATGCAGCATACTTCAAAAGATGGACACAAACAAGAATTCTGTAGAAAATGTTTAACAAGAATTCCATCTGCTAAAGCCGTGCTTAAACATATAAAACATTGTAAAAGTTCTGTAGACTGTAATACAGAACTAATTACGCCCCCACCTGGATCTAAAGTTAGTTTTAAGAACTGGAAACGGCTGCAAACAAGTCCATACGTTGTTTACGCAGACTTCGAGTCGCTTATTGTTCCTTATGAGGGGCCGACGCCACAGAAACTTCCGAAAACTGTCTTAATGAGTAATCATCAGATTTGTTCATATGCCTTCATTATTGTCAGGTCGGATGGCGTTCATTCAAAGCCAGAATTATACAGAGGGCCTAATGCTGCAAAATACTTCTTAAAACGCATGCAGCAAGTGCGTAACGTCTGTTCTAATAATCTGAATCTCTCAGACATTATTATGACTCTGAAGATCAACAACAGTATGACTCAGCCACACATTGTTGGATTTGTGGTTTAGAGCTAACGCGCAAGAGTGAAAATCCGACAGTAAGAGACCATGATCACATTAGCGGAAAGTTCAGAGGAGCAGCGCACAACAACTGCAATCTTCAACTAAAGTTTGACCCAGCGAAGTGGAAGCTGCCATCTTCTTTCATAACTTGCGAGGTTACGACTCTCATCTTATATGCAAGCAGTAGGCAGCGACATCTGGGTGTCATGCATTGCACAGTCATCAGAAAAGTACATGTGTTTCACTATAAATAACATGTCTTTTTATGACTCTATGCAACACCTGATGGGATCATTAGAGTCACTGGCTAAGTCCTTAAAGTCCTGCCAATAACAGAAGAATATTTTGACTCAACTCTTGTTAGAAAGGGCGTTTACCCTTATGAGTACATGAACAGTTGGCAAAGGTTTGATGAAGATTCACTTCCGCCTGAAGGCGCGTTCTTTTCTAGTCTTAGAGGAAAGGACATCAGTGATTCTGATTACCAGCATGCTCAAGAAGCATGGCAGAAGTTAGATTCTAAAACGATGGGAGACTATCATGATTCCTACTTGATGGCTGACGTTTGTTTGTTGGCGGACGTCTTTGAAAATTATAGAAAGACTGCATGAAGCATTATAGCCTGGATCCTGCGCATTACATTTCTGCGCCTGGGATGAGTTGGGATGCTTTCTTAAAATATACTAGAGTACAGATTGATTTATTGTCAGATTTACCAATGCTTCAGTATGATTGAAAACGGATTGCGTGGAGGAATTAGTATGGCGTCGCATCATTACTGTAAAGCAAACAACAAATACCTAGATGATTATGATCCAAGTAAAAGGTCTAACTATCTGATGAACAACAGCTGTTTTGGAAAGACTATGGAAATATCCGCACAAGCGCAAAGATGTCAGATTGGTCACCAAAGAGAACGAAGCAATTAAGCTGACTTCAAAACTAATTATCAGGACTTTAGAAGATTTCATGATGGGCTTTTTGGCATAATGATGAAAAAAAAGAAAGTCAAATTGGACAAACCTGTTTTTATTGGGTTTACTGTTTTAGAATTATCAAAGCTTTTGATGTTAGAATTTCTTTATGACTACTTTAAACCCTTGTATCCAGAGTCCAGAGTACTTTACACAGATGCAGACCGTTTTGTTATAGATATCCATACTGAAGACATCTATAAAGACATGGAAATAGAAGTAGCTAAAGGGCATGCGGGATGGTATGATACATCTGATTACCCTAAAGATTCGCCTTTACATTCATCTGGTAATAAGAAGGTTTTAGGAAAGATGAAGGATGAATTATCTGGAGGGGTGATTAAGGAGTTTATTGGTTTAAGGTCGAAAATGTACAGTATTTCGAGCCAGGAGAAAACTATCAAAAAAGCAAAGGGAATATCTCGCAGTGTTGTGCAGTCAAACATATCACATGACAACTAGATTTGATTTGATTTGATTGATTAATTTAACGTCTGTTACAACAATGGTGATATTAGACTAAAAATAAACCAATCAAAAAAAAAAAAAAACCATAACACACAACAACAACAACAAATTAAAACGGGCTGCGTAAGAGTTTGTGCCTGTGTTTGCGCGCGCGCGCGCACGTGTCTGTGTGTATGTGTGTGAGTGTGTGTTTTGTGTGTGTGTGTGTGTGAGTGTGTGTGAGTGTGTGTGTGTGTGCGTGTGTTTGTGTACTGTGCGTATGCATGTGTGTGTAGAGTGGTGTGTGTGTGTGTGTGTGTGTGTGTGTGTGTGTGTGTGTGTGTGTGTGTGTGTGTGTGTGTGTGTGTGTGTGTGTATGTGTGTGTGTGTGTGTGCGTGCGAGTGTGTGGTGTGTGTGTGTTAGTGTGAATATGCACTTATGTGTGAAAGGCTACATATAAACATTAATACAATAACTATAAATGATTTAATGTTTACAATAAATTTGCAAGTATAGTGCTGGATAAAACTGATGCAATTTGTATCATTTCTTCGCCGTAGATTATATCATTTAAAGATCCCATTTTTGCTACGTCTATCCCAGATATGTTGTATAACAGGGATAGCAATGGGCAATCAAAAGAATATGTTCAATTGATATTGGATGACCACAAGCACATTCTACATTTTTTGAAATTTAGTCTTCCATGAATTTAATCGATTTTTATAAATGAGACTAGACAAGGATCTCGAACACGGTAATATTTTTGACTTTGAAGGAAGCTTTTCTGTCATTATACGACTTTCTAACATCGAATTTATTTCATGTTTTTCTAATTTTAGTGGACTATCAGGATATTTTCTAATAGCTCCTTCTTTCGCTGATCTATCAGCCATTTCATTCCCCCAAATACCACAGTGAGATGGAATCCAACAAAATTCCACATTAATACCTTTACATATAATTGAATGTATTAAGTATTTTACGTCAAATATCAAATCTTTTCAAACTTTTGCATTCCAGTTTTGCAGACTGTAAAGAACAGATTTTGAGTCAACACAAAGTAAAATGCTATAAATCGCAGTATCAATATCAGCTATGAAGGATAAGGCCATAAGAATTGCATATAGTTCTGCAGTAAATACAGAAAAACCTTTTCCCAGACAAAATGACTTTCTTATCTTGAAGCAGGAATAGCAAATCCAGCCCTGTGTATGATTCCAAAACTGAACCATCTGTAAAATCTTTAAATGATTCGGATACTTATTTTCTACATGTTCTTTTGCTTCAACGGATATAAGATTGATGTTATCCTCTTTTTTTAGAGTTGTATAATCTGTATCAAATCTAGCAGAAATATGCTCCCATTGAGGAATAATGGGTATTATGGGACTACTTGAAATTGATGTAATATCAATATCACAACTCTTAAAAAGATCATCAGTATAGTTTCTAATAGGTTGAAGATAGGAAATGTTTTGCGCTCTTTTCGGGAAATCCTGTCTTGAGTCAAGAAAATGTCATTTGTCACTGAATTAGAAACTGAAAGACATCTAGTCACATACTTTGCGGTGGCCAACTTCCGTTGGTCCTCAAGAGTTAACAGATTAGCTGCTCTGTATGTTTTGAGCGTATTTGTGTGTACTGGCACACCAAGTGCCAACTTAACAGCCTTACTATCTACGCTTTGTAATTTTTTTTAGCAGCGTCTGTGGAGCTGAGAAATAAACCTCTTGACCATAAGTTAATTTCGATCGAACTAAACTGGTAGCAAGGTGTAAAAGTGTTTGAGTATCTTGTCCCATGACTGAGCATTAATTATTTTGAGAAAATTTAATCTTTGTCTAGCTTTACTTATTATGTGTTCAATATGATATCGCCACTTTAACTTAGGGGTTAAATAGACTCCTAAAAATTTTACAGCTTTTGAATATTTAAGAGTGTTGCCTTTTATAACAAGCTGAGGAGGATGCTTTGGAGTATCACCATTAATAAAAAGCATTAATTGTGTCTTTTCTCCGGAAAGTTCTAAACCATTTTCTTTCATGTATAAATCTAACTTATCTAGCTCAACTTGGTATAGTTTTTGAACATGTGTTATAACTCTCTTATTTGTTTGTTTTCTGACGTTTGTATTCATCCATATAGCAATGTCATCAGCATATTGAACGAGATGAATATTGTTAGATGGAACGTTTGGGAGATCATGAATAAGAATAGTAAAAGAATTGGAGCAATGATAGATCCTTGAGGAATTCCAATATCAATATCCTTGAATGACGAATAACATGTGCCAATTCTTGTACAAATAGATCTCCCAGACAAGAAACATTTTACAATTGATACATTGCTCCACTAATTCCAATATGTTTTAGCTTATAAAGCAGACGAGCATGCCATACACTATCATAAGCTTTTCTAATATCAAAAAAGTAGCAAGTGTACTTTTTCTTCTGGAAAACTGTTTTTTAACTTGATTCGTAATTTTGACCAGATGATCAGTTGTACATCTTCTTTCCTGAAACCTGCTTGGTTGTTTGGAATAATATTGTTCTTTTCGCAGAAATGTAAAATACGACGTTCAACAATTTTTTCCAATATCTTACCAACTTGCGATGTTAAAGCTATTGGACGATAACTGCCAATTTCGGATCTACGTTTACCTTGTTTTGGAACTGGTATTACAACCGTCCTCTTCCAGATAGTAGGGAGAGTTCCATTTAACCAACATTTTTGGTAAAATGAGAGAAGTAATTGCTTCCAAGATAAAGGCAAATGGCAGAGCAATTGATATGAAATACCGTCGATGCCAACAGCAGAGGTATTGCAAGTAAAACACTCCAATGAATCATTAAATTCCTCAAAGGTTATAAAAGAGTTTAAGTAATGATTTTCATCTGGAGGAGGATCACAATAAAATTGTTTTTTCTCTTCCTCTTCTCGGTAGCTTCTTATTTTTTGATGTAAGACTTGATGATGAATTAACATCATGACAACTACAAAGAGCATTGTTTGACAATAAGACTTTTCATCATGACAACGTAAAACTACGATCTAATCTACATGAGATCAACACAACTGTTGTAACAAAGAAGTCATTAGATAGAACAAACACTAAACGAGTATTTGTTAATCCAGAGTTTTCATATGCAATTGGACACTGGAGAACGGCATTAATTATATATCTTCTTCATATTTTTCCTCAAGTTTTATTATAAGCTCAAACATATCATCATCCAATTCAGCTAAATCTTTTTTCATGTTTGCTTGATGTGTTCGAATTTTTTTTTATTATTTTAAGATATTCTTTTCCCCATATCTGATAATCAAAATTTGGGATTTTGGGTTGTAGGTGATCTGGATGTTTTAGCATGTGTTGATGATCCTCATAAATGCTTCCTTAATAATATAATTCGTATCATATGATTCCCGTATCAATTCCAAGGTCTCTTCCTTTATCATTCTTGTTTCGTTCTGTGCTTCCATTTTAGTCTTAAATATATTTCTGTAAATTTAAAAATTAATTAAGCAAATGGAACTGTGATTAAGGAGTTTATTGGTTTAAGGCCGTAAATGTACAGTATTTTGGGCCAGGAGGAAAACTTTTTCCTCAACTTTTATTATAAGCTCAATCATATCATTATCCAATTCAGCCAAATTATTTTTCATGTTTGCTTGATGTGTTCGAATTTTTTTTAATTATTTCAAGATATTCTTTTCCCCATATTTGATAATCAAAATTTGGGATTTTGGGTTGTAGGTGATCTGGATGGTTTAGCATGTGTTGATGAATCCTCATAAATGTTTCCTTAATAGTAGAACTCGTATCATATGATTCCCGTATTAATTTCAAGGTCTCTTCCTTTATCATTCTTGATTCCTTCTGTGCTTCCATTTTAGTCTCAATATATTTCTGTAAATTAATTAAGCAACTGGAACTGTGTCTGGTGGGATTATCTGTAGTTCTTCCTTCACAAAAGATCTTTGAGGAGCTGGTTGTTTTGTTGTGTCAGTTTCTCGTAAATAATACACGGGCGGATTCATTTTTACAATTCTTTTTATTTCATATGGATCAATGCTCCAAACTGCATCGGTTGCCCTAATGCGAGTGTCCCTTCTGCTTCCCCGGTAAATAAAGGTACCTTACTTTCAAACAAATGGTAATAGTTTGCCGGATGAACTGGCGTCTCCTTCAACAACATCTATTGTTTGTTTTTTGACTGCTTGTACAGGTTTTAGCCCTTTAATTCTTCATTATTCATTGCGCGCAAAACTGAGGGCAGTCTTCTAACCCATTCTGTGTTGCGAGAATTGGCAATCAGCTCTCTGTGATACTGGTAGGAAAAAAGTCTTTCAGATAACTGTTTGTTAAAGTTTTCAACTAAAGCCTGTGATCTGTGAACTCCTGGAATGCCTCTTTTAATGGTAACTTTATGTTTTAACAATAATTGATTCACTTGACCTTTAAAATTCTTTTCCATCATCGACTTGAATCATGCGAGGATAAGTTAGCGGGCCTCGTTGGTATATCAGTTGTATGGCAACAGCAACAGCAGAAGAACTCTTTTGTGTTAATGGTTCCGCATCTTTATATCTTGAAGCTATGTCAATGACTGTGAGGGCGTACTTAAATCTTTTTCGTCTAATCGTATCATGGGGTAAATATAGAAGGTCCATTTGATGGGTGTCGTTTGGCGTTGTGTTCACAAAGTGCGGTCTTTGTATTCGTTTAGGCGCAGGTAAATAAATTTGCCAAATCGCTTGTTTAGATAACCATTCCTTTGCTGTTTGTTCACTGACTCCCGCTGCTTGGCTTAGCTTTTTTATTGCCGTGATTCCCTTCCAATATCCTTTTGGTGAATAATAGATTTTGTTCATTTTTATTCAGCCAATATTATGTGCAACAAAATACACAATGGTCATACCCAAGACGATAAAAACGATTTCTTGCATCTTTTGTTTTTCTGATGGTTGATAAAAGTCACTGAATTTTGGTGGGGGCAATGTCTCGATTGGTTTGCCTGTTACAAGATAATATTCTTTTATTGCTTGATCAACATCTTTAAATGTGTAAGCTGCATGACCCTGTTTGTTCAGTTTGTGGTTAATAAAATCTAACTGCTCAATTCTCTGCTTTTCATACGCAGCTTGTGCTGCAGCTAGTTGCTCCATAGCTTTGTTATGTCTTTTTCTCTCGCCGTCATCCCGTAGTTTACTAAACGCGTAATTACTTCCGCTAAAAGCGAGTGCATTAACCACAGCGCCGCCTATCATCATTACGAATGAAGCCATTTTTATAAATGTATTTTTATTTTACATATTTATACTGTCTGGAATTATTCCTTGCTTAACTAGAAAATCTTTCGTAGCAAACGAAGCTGCAATGATAGCAATTAGCTTTGCTGAATCCTCAAAGCCTAGCTTGCCAAGATCTGCTGGTTTAATTTTTAACAAGCTTTTACCAAGCATTGTGTATCCTATACTTAGACCACCAATAACAGCAGAATGGTAAACAAGATTGGTAACAGTCTTTTCGGCGCTCATTTTTAAAAACAAAATAATAATTATATTTAGTAATAAAACATGAACAGCGACGATCTACTAAACATTCCTGAACTTATTATTACAAATGACCAGGTTGATGCCCAAGCTATTATGCCTAAAAAGGAAAGGCCGTATTCTTTGGCAGCATGTGGAAAAACAAAACAGTTCCTCGGAAATGAATTTAGCATAGAACAGATTCAACAGATGTTGCCACAAGACATTGTAAAGTATCATAACAGGTATGAAGCGCAACTAGGATCAAGAATGGTAAAAAGTGTCGGGAGAAACAGTTCTTAGTTTGTACACTAAACTAGTAGCCAGATTTGCGCCTATTGATTCTGAACAAGATTTTATGTATGATTTAACGCAGGATCCAGTTTTAACAAAGTCATTAGAGTCGCTAGGATGTGATCTATATTACAGATTTGGAACATTACTGTCGCCATTAATCATGGGATTAATTACTTTTAATCATATAGATTTTATTTCCTTAAAAATGACCGAGCCAGAAAATCAGCAGAATCAGAATCAGAAAACATTGAATCAGGTGGAGAAAGTGACCAGTAAAAAGCCTCCTGGACGTGTTGCAGCAGGAAAAAAATTAGCAGTGTGGAACAAACAAAAAAAAATAAAATTACAATCACAGAATATAACTCATAATGAAAAAGTGCTAGAGCCGCAGCCAGTTGTTTCAATGCCAGCTATAAAACACCAGAACAAGTTGAGTCAAGACCTACAACAACAACAGGGTTGCCTACACCGCCAAAGTCTTCATGGAATTTTCTTAAAGCAATTGTCATTTTTGGCGGCATTGCTGCTGGGGGTGGTTATTTTCGGTTATAAAATATATAAACAAAGACAGCAAAAACCAAAGCAGTCCAAACAATCTCTGCCACTAAATACAGAAGCCGAACACAAAAGCATGCCAGAACCACAACAACAAAAGATCATTTTGATCCATTTCAAATGCATAATAAATAATTATAAGTTAACTTGAATAAGAACTTGGCTGTACTTAAAGGATGACTTAGTTATGATCTTAGGTGACTTGAGTAAGACTTAGAGTGATACTTAGACGA